>JAUMHB010058279.1:2176-15117 GCA_032359685.1 Pittosporum tobira
TTTTTTATTTTTTATTTTTTTTTGAGAAAGTATATTCTCCATGCTTAACTTATTGAGACATATGCATATTTTAATCAGATATTCCATCAATGTTGTTTAGTTTCCAATAGTAATAAGGCAGGTATGAAGCCAGAAATTTTTTGTCTGGATCGCTAGGACATAATTTAATATGGTAAGACATACTATAATTTAATCTGGAAAAGACATAATTTCAGATGCTAAGATATATTTTAATATAATCTGGAAAAATAATAATTACCAATTCACATTTTTAGCAAAAAAACGATAATATACTCTCTGTTTTTAATTATAAGAGCACTTGTCTTTGTAAGATCTGATTCAGGAAAGAGAACTAACCACTCGGAACCACTGCCGGTTTGCAGGTGGTGAAGGTATGGCAGCTTTAACAAAATAGTCATGTGCATTGAACGCCAAGTAGATGTCTCCCCTGTTCCTGTCGTGAAGTCTGCAAGACAAATGGTCTGCTAATTAAGGAGGTTCTTCTCAATACAAGTGACAAATGATCAATTCTCACTCAAAAAATAACATTCGGCAAACGAAAGAATTTTCTCATAATCATTAAGTCCTTCTAAATTATTTCATTTTACCATGCACCAACAATATAATATATTCTACCATGCGATCACATCAATTATTTACTCCGTTATGAAATACTGGTAAGTTCATTTTTATTTGATTAGTGAAAATATTTAGCTGGTAGTACAACAAGCATATTGAGTCAAAATCAGCCAACCACCAATTAAGTTACCAGAAACGTCAAATAAGGATGCTCAAGCGTAAATTATAGGTTGAATGCCTCCATTTGTATAATTATATGTTGGAAGCGAAAAGCACTTCATGGAAGATTCCAGGGCTAGAATTGTTCAGAATTAGAATGAAGCACATTGGAATATTTTCAACCTTTTGAATCTATTAAGCACTTTTTATCCTAAGATTTGTCAAAAGTCCTAACTCCTAAGATTACAACTATGGACTAAGTTTGTATTTTTCATTTTTCAGGCCATACCTCAAAAGAGGTAATTATTTAATACCATATCTATCTAAAGATTACATAATCACAAATAGTCTTAGAAATAAAAATTAATAAATGGGTTTGTAATCCTAGGAAAAGTGCTAGCTAAATGTATTGAAAAAATAGAAAATTGTCCAATTCATCCATCACTAATGTAAACAAATACAGCCGAGGTGCAATGCGTGCCAAATGATGGATCACAAGTTCTTAAGTTTTGAACTTTCAGTCACATGGTGTGTAGTTTAGTACACTATATAGTCCATGAGAGCTATTGTGGAACAAGTACAGAACATCTCAACATTCATATGATGAATAACATCTACACAAGTTGCGAAAGCTAACTAGCAAAGGCTGTGACTGTAAATTAAATGCATTAAACTTACGTAAATGCAAGGAACTTGCTCTCATAGTTACCCCAGTTGTCCTCATGCCATGTCACTTCGTTCTGCACAAAAAAAGAGTGATTCATGAAGATCACAAGAAGTTATCCAACTGTAATGCGAAAATAACAAACAGTTAGAAAGATATACCTTTCCAATAAAAGTTTCCTGCCGAAAAACATGATGTGATAGGCGGAACATTATCACTTCTGAGAAAAACCGAAAGTGACTATTCCTCCTCTCATCCAACTGTAGTGTTGTTTATGGCATTAGATATTTTCTTATATAAAAATGAAGACAAAATAATAGGAATAATAGGTTGCCATACTTGTTGCCACTGAAAGTTGTTAATAGAAGTATCATGTCCATAACTGTTGTTGTTTCCATAACGAGTGTGTCCATACTCATCTCCCATTAACACCATTGGGGTTCCCTGGTTTAGTGCAGCGAAAAGAAACATAATCTCAAAAGGTCAATGGAGATCTCAAGTGGATTCCATTGGAAGGGATGCACAATTATCTAGCGTACATTAGGAGGGCAGGAGGATAAAAAGAAAAGAAGAAAAGTCAAAGATTTCATTATTAAAAAGCAACAGATAGTCCAGCAACAACCAGAAATCAAATAATAGAATTTGGATTGATCTAAGATTACAGTCAGAAAATAAAAAAGACATAGCCACATCTATGTCATAAAACAATTCTAAAGCCAGGATGCTCCATTTGAGAAATTTGAGGGAAAACGAAAAAGGACCACAACCAAAGAAATGGAACCATGAAACAAGGAATGATATGTGAAGACTTGAAAACAGAAAAGATAATATCTCCGCAACTGTGTAAGTCATATTCTAGGAGCGTAGGAGGTTCTTAAGTCTTCTAAGATTCAGGACATACATTCCATCGTTCAATACAAATTATGTAAGCCAACCAATATTACCTGGAATATGGAATATTTCGGTTCATTGGTAGCTTTATATGGATATTTATAATTAGGAATTCTCTTAAAATCCAAAAGCAAAAAAGTTAATTTAAGATAAAGATTTTTAGCTACATTAAAGCGTTGATTGTCCTCAGAATAATTTAGTATTATTGTGATGTTTTGATTCACTTAGGTAACCAAGGGAGCTCGCTCCCTACATCCCCCAACACTTCCAAATATAAATTTCAAACTCTTGCCTCTAAGATTATAATTTTATTTCTCTTACTGCCTCAGTGACAATTTCAGTTGTCAGGATAGGATACTTATGCCCTAGTATTCTTGCTCCTTGTCAACCACTTCTCCCTGTTCAGGTTCTTCATCAAATACTGGAGTGCCATAATTTTCCTCTAGCCGAATTTTGAAATCTGTAACACAATTAGAGGTAGAAAAAGATATTGCTTGCAAAATTTAGAGCTCCAAGACATAAAGGTGCCATGTTCAGGCATGATAGTGCAATACGTGGTTCATTAAGTCGAGAAGAGTATCAGATCTGACCCAACCTAAGCCCTATACTTCTATAGTGTCTCTTTGATATACAAATATTGGATTATCAAAGATATAATACAATCTTCAGCTTCTAAGAACTACATTTTATAGTGTGTCCAATGAACCTCTTCAATCTTCTTGGTTCAAGGAAATAAACTCAGAGAGAAAATACTGTAAACGTGGGTTCTATTCTTGCTTCGAGAAAGCAAAAAATATTAGTACATCCAAAGTAAAAACTAGTAGAAGTGATTGGTAACAAAGCCAAAGTTGAACTGGGTGTCAGGCTACTAGCCTGACTTCGAAAACATTGAATTAAACAGTTCTAACGGTGCACAAGGCTCCCGCAAATAATGAGGTCTGGTGAGGGCCAGAAGTACACAGCCCTTCCTGTATTTCCACATAGGCTATTTCCATGACCAAGAATTCAACAAGTGACTTGACCATTGTGCCAAGCACAACGGTATTATAATTTTTTATGAACGAACTTAGTAATCCTCCTTCAAAGTACAAGCCACAAAGAACAAAGAATAGAATTTATCCTATTGCATGAGGAAAATTACGGAGTTTCTGAGATAAATGGAATTTCAAGGAGTCCCAAATGATATCATGGTCAGTCAATTTAGAAAGAATATAGTGGAAGTCAACTTCTGAAAACTAAAGTCCAACATCGTCTGACACAAATCTCATGCAGAAATAAATATGCAGAAAGAAGATAGTATTGCACATGTATGAGACACAAATTTTATTTCACGTAGATATACCTGGGATATCATTAGAGCTAGATGGAAGTTCTTCATTTGCCGGGAGCGTAATGACCTGATGTTTGTATCAGTCGTTTCTCCTGTCCAGGTGACAAAATATTAGACGACTGACTACTAGATATTGGATACTATTTTTAAGTTTATAAGTCTTAAACGCCAATAATCTACTTATACATATTTGGGGTTAAAGTTTAGTGACTCGTTAATTGTTTCACAAATTCCTTGGCAACTAGTCAGGATTCTGGAAAATATCTAGTACTAAACCACCTCAAACCCACTGAAAGAGGAGCTCCTTAACACCAATCCACACACATAAATAAATAAATAAATATTTACTGCAATAACGAATTATCACATATTAGTCGTACTCCCTCTGCTCTACATAAAGCGTCCCATTCAAAAATTTCAAAGATCGTCCAATGAGTTGTTGATTTAATAAGGTGGCATTATAATGAAATTGTGATATTGAACTCAAGGACATTGTATCATTTTATAACACAGTCAAAACAAATGGCATTCTTTTTTGGGTAGGAGGGAATAATATTTATATCACGAAGCATGACTGAGAAACATTATTGTAATTACTGTTATGATTTGCCCTACACTTTCCTCAAGGCCGGTCATTTATAACCTAAAGTTCTCTCCCAAAAACAGAACCAAATACATACTTGGATGACAAGAAACCTTGTGCATATGATTAGGCTCTTTGTAGAAAGAATGCCTAAATAATTTTAAAGTGAGATTACACAAAATGAATGATCTGGATCAACTCCTGAATAAATGTCTAAAAAGTGATGAGGTAAGAACATTTCATTATATAGTACCCGCACAAGTTGTTAAAAGAATAAATAAAATCACTTCATTGACGTTGAATAAATGAATGCCCTATCCCATCAAAATATTAGAGCGTGATTATATTCTGGCATATGGAATCATGTCTTGATTTCCAAGTATGAGAAGGTTTATGCTAACGGAAGCATTTTAATCACACCCTTTAATGGCCAGTCTATAGTCTATCCATCCAGCGCCATAAATTTACAAAACTCTATGATAAGAAACTGCTGGATTCTGTGACTGACTTAAAAAATTGTTACCCTTTTTGGTCATGTAAAATAGTAGTTCAACTGATCAGTTGACAAAATTTTAAACCCATGGATTATAAAAAATACATGAAAAATGTGAAGTAGCAGTCTATTGGATTTACCTTCTTGACCACAATTCCAGCTCAAGTTGTCATTGCTTCCATCATTGCCACCTTCACCATTGGCATCATTATGCTGCAATATAGAAAAACCAAACAATAATTCGGCAGTTTTGGCTTCAAAGAAATAACGTGGCAACATAACCTGAAATTCAAGGCTACCTTGAAATTATATGACACTAGATCATACAGAGTAAATCCATCATGTGCTATAACGAAATTGACACTGTGATATGGCTTCCGCTTATTCATCTGTATGTATAAATGAGTAAGAAAACCACATGTTAATATAGGACAAATCAATCTCAAATTAAGGGTTAAATGCAGCAGTTTCATGAGCATGGTCTTCAATAAAAGGAGACTAGTACTGGATGTCAATGTCACTTAGGGAAGAAAACGAAAAGACCTCAAAGTCTAACACTAGTACGGAAAATAACCTAATCACAACAATGTATTACATAACAAAAGCTTGTAAAACTGAACCAACCCCTATATAAAGATGCATACATTAGCTGATCCCAAAAAAAAAAAAGAATACATTACAAAACATCGTTTGAAACATTCTTCATGCTTACGTTGTACATATCAGCAGAACCAGAAACACGAGTTGCAAAACTCCCCTTCATACCAGCATCACCCTGTGTTTTGATCATTTCATAAGAAAACAGTACAAACCAAAAATTTGGTAATAAATTCAACACACAAGTAACACAACTATAATTTCCTCGCGCACAAGTTTATCTGAAGCACACCTTTATAAATCTCCTTATGTCATCACGATACTTTCCATTCCATTCTGCCCACCTGCACATCAGAAATTCAGAATCAGGACCTGCTCCGCAGCTGAAACTAATATCACGACATTTTAAACAGAAGAGAAAATGAATATGTAATGCACTAAAATGGTTCCTCTACACCATGCATCTACAGCAGATTGTTACTAAGCCTTTGGCCTAACTAAAATTTTCAGAATCAGCTTCTTTACAGAACAACGGCTGCATTCGGATTCATTTTCTGGCTACCCCAACTAGTATTTGGGATAAAAGGTATAGTTTAGCAGTTGAGCTGAGTAGAGTTTCTTTAAACAGCCATACATACATACCCGAAATGTGCATCACCCCCTGCATCCCATTCTAAGTGCTCTTTCCAGTTTGTGATGTCTAAATTGATGTCCCAAATTAAGTGACCATATTCCACATATCAATGCACTGTAGTTCAATTTGACAAAATTACCCATATCTCTGAAAGGTCCAAAAAATAAAATACAATCCGACTCTTCGTGGACCCATTCCATATAATAACTGCATTATTACCAGTGTAGTTGAAAGCAAATATAATCCTTGTAAAGTACTCTACTTTCTTAAACTATGCGCCAAGAAAATGTCCTTTAAGATAGAATGGAAGGACTACAGTCTATTAAAAGAAAAGGGAAAACCAATTGATGAAAGATACAAAAGAACCATGGATCATTCCAACAAATTAATAATCAACAGGAGCGGCAATTTTTAAAGCATTTTCCGGACTTTTAGAAAGTTGGTGTACCAGTAGTTGAAGCTGATAAAATTTTAATCTTGTAACAAACATCCAAATATTTATATCATCAACATTTGCCCGGACAACTCTCTCTAGTCTGCAAGTAATGAACGTGCATATGTTATTATTACCGTGGATGATTGGTATGAGATCTCAAACTAGGTCTTGTATTAATTCTCATCTCATAGAAATGATTAATCACCTCATTTTGATTCACACATACAGCCTAATTGTAGAATATATTGTAGTGAGCCCATGGTAAGGGACGAATCTCCTATCATAATTAAGAGCAGTACTATTTCCTTCCTAATATAATTAGGAGTTGTTATGTCCTAGCATAATTAGGAGCTTTAAAGTATAAAGTTTCCTACTATAAGTAGAAGAGTTTTGTTTCCTTGTATCACATTCAAGAATATTATTATTTAGGCAATTAGTTTCCTATTACAACCAAATTAGTTTCTTAAAGAGCACGTGCTGTAAGTCTTTATTTATAGGAATCTTCTATTCAGTTATCAACGGAACAACCACCTTGAAGTTTGAGGGGGATTTTAATGTAAGTAATATAACTATAATTAGGGTATTATTGTACTTTCCCTAATTACAGTTATATTATTTACCTTATCATGGTCCTTTATTTCCTACTAGAAGCAGGAGATTCACTCACTTCAACAAATTCTAGCATTGATTATCACCATGCATTCTCCTGGTGTTATAAGTGGAAAGCGTACTATCTCACTCTAGTATGAGTCTGCATATAAACTAGCCAACCATTTGATGCAGTCCACAACCCTTCGGATTTTTAAGGTCCAATAAATCAAATCAAGACTACCAAGTATATTTAAATTTTTAATTCAGTGTTCAATATGTCTAGATTATCTTGGAGAAAGTCAGTATGAAGTTTTCTAAGTAATCAAGTTTTGGAGCCTTGGAATGTGAAAAGACAATTCCCGGATTTTGTTACCTTAGTCCAGTATTTTGAGTCTCCGATATAAATTAAACTTATTAACACATCTCTCCCTTTCTTTTTTTCTTTCTTTCTTTCTTTTCTAGGTAGGCTTTGCTTGGTTCAGCTTATTGGTGGTGATTATAACTTTTTAAAAACTATAATCACTTCAGAATTCTGTTTGTTTCAGCTTATTCAATAAGTTAACTTTTGATTGTACAAGCTGCTAAAGTACCAATAATCACTTCTAAAAAACTAAGTTTCAGAAACTTATTGAATAATCACTTATTCAAAAACTACACCAAACAGAACTAACCACTTATTCAATAATCTGATTATTCAATAATCTATAATCTGTTTTCAAATAAGTTGTACCAAACGAGCCTGTAGAGCAGTTCATCACGTAGATAAATGCATTCCCCAATTATCAGTTAAGCCTGGGTGTTTTGTTGCCCTTGACACACAAGACATCAGAGTTTAGGGAAACTCTCATGCAAAATCTTCCAGTTGCCTGATATATCTGATCTTTATATGAATAAACAAGAAGGATATCGACTTCATACCCCTATTTTCTTCTTCCAAATGCATATGCTTCATAGTAAAATTATTTACTTATACTTCAAGAAAGTATCTATCTTGTAAAACTTATAGTCTAGTCATCCAATTTATACTCCAGATTTTAGAAGATTGTCATTATGCAAATATTAAATGACAACTAATAATCAATTCGTGAAATGGTGAACCCCCACTAAACCCTAAACCAAATGTAAAACTTATTGCTTTATCTGAACTTTCAAAAAGCTTACTGCATTCTCACTTGTAGAGAGAAATAGAATCAGAAAATAAAATTAAAGGAGGCAAATTAAACAGAACCTACCGGTCCCAATTTGGAAATTTGCCAACAAGATAAAGGCCTCCACAGTCCCAAGGTTCGGCTATAATTTTACACCTTGATAGGACAGCATCTTTTGCAATTGCCTGCTCCATGAAAGAAAATTTTACCATGTTAAAGCTGATAAAAAACTCATTCCTTGTACAAAATGCATATTTTATTGTAAAATTTGTATATCTATAAACACCAAGTTGTTTCATTGACTCAATTTCAGAGCACAAAAATGCTACAAGGAAGGGAAGGGGATGAGACGAGATATCAATTATATATATTAGCACCATATTTCATGTAATATGTATTTTTTCATATATGCTAGTAATATTTTAGGTGACACTGTTCTCTTCTTCTACGCGCGCAATATTTCAACTGAATTCTGGATTTACTTACCTTAATAAGTGGAGGAGCATTAAGTGGAGAACCATCTGTTCCTCGACAAAGAACGCTCGCAAGATCAAAGCGAAATCCATCAATGTGATATTCAATGACCCTTCGATATGTTAAAAAAAAATAAAAATTACAATGTGATATTAGACAACTTTTCAATATGCTAAAGGAAAAAGGCAAAAAGAATTAACAAACCCGGAGAAACAAATGGATAATCAAATAAAAACATAAAACCGGAAAAGAGAAGGGGAAAAAAATGTATGCAGCTCGGAAGGCAAAAAGTATCAACTATCTGCTAATACTTAATCCTTTGTTTCTATGTTTGTGCTGTAAATATGCTACTTAATCTTATTTATACATGTCAAATGAGTTAGTAACTGTAAAATAGGTTACAGAACTATATTAATAAATTATAAACACCATAGCAGTCTACCTTGAAAGTCTTAATGGAGCATGATACCACAAAATCACATTCAAAATGGTGGCAATCATATCAGAAGATAGTTTCATACCAGTGCCTCAAGCTGTCAAGTACAAGCTCCATGACCACAGGATGGTTGCAATTTAACGTGTTTCCTGAATATCAACACAAAACCTTAATATCATAAGAATTTTCAAAATTTTTACCATGGATCATTTTTTCTGTCAATTCTGTAAAAGCAAATAAACCATCAGGTTTTACCAGAAAATATTTACAAAGCAGTTATGCAATAATAATTTTCAGTCAATCCAGACCTAGGAGTCTTCCCTCCCTTTGTTTGATTAAGAAGTGTATTTTTGCGAGGTAAGCAACACATGATGTCAGTCACATGACCATCTAATGGTTTATATTTCTTCAAAACAAAGTAAATTTTGAAAAATGTGATTCATATTCCTTAAATATTTTACTTTTGAACAGAGAATCTTCATTATTTTGGTCAAAAGAAGTAAAAAGGATATAATAAGCATATATTCTGGAGAGGAGAGAAAAAAGGGGGGAAGAGAGGGGAAGGTATCTGCAGAGAGATAGTTTTACCACAGCCCGAGAAGTTGAGCAGCTGGCCACTATTGTTTGGATCCACCATGTAATATACCTATGTGACATTTGTTGGTGCATCAGGACAAAATAAAGCTAATTTAAAATTTTCAATGTAGATATAATCACATGAAAGCAATAAGCAACTTGAAAATAAAATCAAGTCTGTAACATGTAAACGGAAAGGGAAAAATTTTCTGGTAGTCTGTGTTACCTTGTTATCTATTCCACGGAATGAAGTGGTGTAAGGGTTGCTATCATCAGCCTCATTAGTATGGTTATAGACAACATCCAAAATGACCTACAACACATCAGATTTGTTGAGCAAAAGCCAACAGAAAGAAATTATAGCAAACAACAGAACAAGTTTTGTAAACGGAAGAGTGAAGAAGCACACAACCTCAATTCCAGAATTGTGCAAGGCTTTAACCATCTCCTTGAACTCTCGAGAAGCTTGAACAGGTCCTCCACCAGAACTTGCATAGCGACTCATAGGAGAAAAGAAATTTATTGTTGAATAGCCCCACGTGTTGATCTTGATAATCAAGGGTCCCAAACAATCAGATAACCCATTAATTTACCAAATAGGCACTCTAACAGGGAAATCATAGTGTTGCCGGCATTTGCCCAAAAATAAAAAGAGAAAGGAGAAGGAAAATATGATTATCCAAATGGAGACATGAAAAACTACGCACAATCAAGAGATCAATGACAATTTTAACCTAAATGTTGCTCAAAATAAGGAGGCTTGCTTCAAGGACAAATTAAACTAAAATTGTTGATGGGGGAGAGAGGTAAGGAGATCATTTACAAGCCAAAATATGATGTGTAAAACATTTCAAAGAAAGATTCCTGGAAAATAGCGGAATATTTTCATTCTCAAAAGTCGGAACAATTTTAATAATGAAAATATATTAGTAGGAAGTTGGGCTTTACCATGTGATCTCTAGGATTAGGTCGTCTCTGGAACTCCATCTCATCAAACTCAAAAACCGGCAGCAACTCAACTGCATTGATACCAAGCTCCAAAAGATGGGGTATCTTCATATGAAAAACCAACGTCAAGGTTGTAAGATATTTCACTTCAAGAAGGGCAAAGGGAAACCATATGGAAAAAATAAATATAAGAATATTCAAATCCCTAATACTGAATTGTGATGTGAACTGGCAGACCATTATTTAACCAATTACCTTATCAATTAGACCAAGGTAGCTACCACGGACGTTTGGGTCCAATCCGCTAGATTTGTCAGCTGTAAAGCCACGAACATTCATTTCATAAATGACAAGATCTTTCTGCAAAGATTAATCAAAGAAGCTCACAGTACGTGTAGGTAGATTACAACCTTAAAAGACAGGTTAAGTTGTCAAGAATTAATCTTTTTTCATATCCATACATAAATAAAGCTATTTAAGCAACTGATAAATATACCTCAGGTAAATTTGGAAGCTTGTAGTTGTCTCCCCAATCAAATGTCAAGCTATTGAAATCGTAAGATCCAAAAAATTTGGACGCCCTGGTGCTGACATCCCCGAAAATCCGACGACCTTCAAGTAACTTTGCGTAAGGATCTATTAGTACGATGCTGCTATCGAATCGATGACCTTGATGCCAAGCTCGCGGACCATCCATGCGATAACCATAGAGGACGCCACTCCTGGGTATATCCTAGAGTAAAATCAACTACTTCCATATCACTAAAAAGGCATAAAATTGGAAGACCATCTCCCAAAAAAGAAAATTTTAAAAAAAACATTAAAAAAAAGGAGAGGAAGAAGTCTTATAGAAGATGAAAAATAAAATAAAATAAGTGCGGTATGGCCGAATGGGAAAGTGCAAATGCAACCTCAACACTTATGTGCCATATGTCTCCAGTTCTATTCACATGAGGATCCAAAGTAACCTCAAGCATTCCACCATCAAGCAAGTCTTGATTTTTCCTGAAAAGAATATCATGATATTGAATAACAGTGGCAAGTGAACATAAATCTCTCTCTCTCTCTCTCTCTCTCTCTCTCTCTCTTTATATATATATATATATATATATATATATATATGTTAAAAAATCTATAGGCATCGTTGGGTATGGATTTGTTGTGGCCACCACATCTATGGTCGTCCAATACACAATCGGCCGACTTAGATTTGAAAATTTTATTAACCTTTGCCAATTAGAGTGGCAGAGGTAAATTTATTTATTTTTTGATAAAAGAAGAATTTTATTAGAATCGAAAGAAATCATAGAAAGGAACAGGATGAGTGATTTTCAACTACATAAAAGACATAGAAAACGTAACGTAAATTTCTTAGAAAAGAACAGCCTTCCAGTCTCTCTGCAAATCCGTGCATGAGAGCCCAATAAAAGCCCCATTAGCTAAAGACCATAAAGAAGCCACGAAGATGACATTGTCCCACATAAGAGCAGAGAACTTTGCATAGCCTCTAAAGATTCTCGCATTCCTTTTCATCCAAATACTCTAAAAAATAGCAAAACAAGCACATCACCTTAACACCTTCCCATTTTTCTTTTTTCCAAAACCTTGAAAATTGATAGGAAGAAAATCTTTTATATTTGTCAGACAAACCCAACATTCACCAAAAACCGCAAATAAATGACACCGTAATTTTGCTTCAGGGCAGTGAAGAAACAAATGAGCATTATTCTCACTAGCTTGCATGCACATCACACAAATGTCTGGAGATAAAACTTTGTAAACCCTTCGCCGCTGAAGCAAATCATTAGTGTTGTGTCATTCAAGCACCAAAGACCAAACAAAATCTTTAATTTTAGAATGAGTTTTTGCCTTCCAAATATAATTGACCAAAGGAAATCTTTCAGCTTGGTTAAGACCAATAGTATATGAGAAAAAAGACTTGCAAGAAAATTTTCCGATCGAATCAATAGTCCAAACACGTTTATCAGGCACAGTAGGCAATAAAAATGAAACAAGTAAAACTGATAAAGAAATTAAATCAATAGCTTCACTATCATTAAGATTACAAAAGAAGTGAAAGTTCCAAGAAAACGCATCATTATTAGACACAAGAAATCTAACAACAGGCGCATTGCGAAAAGAAAAAAGATTATATAAACAAAGAAAAGCCATAGACAAAGAAAGATCCCCAACCAAATATCCTCCCAAAAGCAAATACATCATTACCTACCTTATATTGAACCAAAGGAATGAAAAAAGTATTAACCTTGAGATATAAATTTTCAAGGGCTTGAGTGAGTAACAAAAGAGGGACATGAATTTGAATCCCAACCATTTCATTGAAGACCAAAATTACATTTAATCACCTACTGCCAGAGGGAAATTAGATTCTAAAGGAAAAC
>JAUMHB010058290.1:15630-35303 GCA_032359685.1 Pittosporum tobira
CCGCGCCCCCCCCCCCCCCCCCCCTCAAGAATTTAGACACCGTATGATCAATAAGATCCCCCTTTACATTTAACAAACAGCATGCAAGACATCTTAAAGCAAAGAATGAAATAACATATACCATGAGGGAACCATTTATTTAACAGTGCAGGTTGAATGTCTTCTAGACTGAAGGTTCATAATTATCTAATAATAATCTAAAATATCACCCTGACTCCATTAAGGGGTTGAAATACAGATTGCAGAGATACCATATTTCATGAATAGAGGTGATGTTTTCTGGCTCAGAATATTTTTTAACAGATAAAGGAACAAAAACTAGTCCCATTTCTCAATCTTTTTTGTTCCAAATAAAAAGTTCATTTTCCAATGATGGTAGTATAATAAAATGACAAAATGTTCTTAAACATCACATTTTCACTATCACGACCACTACTAACTACACATTCATTATTTTTAGGGGTAAGCCTAGGATAAAAATGTACCCTTGAAGTTGCAAAATTTAAGAAATGGAGACTCATTTTGTGAAACAGAGAGCATCACCATTATCTGGAATTAAAGACTAGATAAACTGGCAACCTGCTGAACTACAAATGTCCTGTTCATGGCTTATTCCGCAGGCCTCCTCCTTTGAAGAATCTTTTGTTGCTGCATTGCAAGCTACTGAAAGTTTGAAATATAGTTCAATATTGGCACCTTACCATTAGTGAGGAATTATCAGTTAGCATTGATGGGTAATAATTAAGTATTAAACACAAACCAGTCTTCGTTAACAGTGACCAATATTTTGTACCCGTTTCATGAAGTCAATTCACATTATCAGATCGTAGGTGCAATAAACCAATTTTTTTTCTTCTTAATGCACTAACAGCATTTCTACTGGTATACCTACCGGCCTAGGCACTAGGCACTACATTAAACACGCAACAACCTGAGGGAGGAAAAAAAAGAGCATCAAATTTCCAAATCAAGATCTTTAAAATTAAATGTTCCTTTCCAAACCTTCAAATCAAGATTTAACACCCAATTCAAATTTCACCCAAAAACAATAATAATAAGTCCAAATATATAAAGTGGAAACAAATAAAAATACCTAGAAAGGAACTAAATCTGATGGATCGGTGGGTACATAGAACTGGTGCAAACAGGGCATTCCAACAATTCATGAACGCTGGAGTAAATCCTCCTGGCACAGCACCATTATTATTATTTTGAGGCTTATATTGGTGATGATGATTATGATGAGAATGATGGATCTCTTCATCTTCCATTCCATCAGAAGATGAAACGCACTCAATGTTATTCAAATCCATGTTTACGCACAAATGGAAATTACCCACCTCTCCAAATTCTTTAGCAAATTGACCACTTCATCATCGAGTTTTTTTCTGTTTTTAAAATTTTCTTTCGTATCTTCTTCTTTTTTCAGGGAGGAAGGGTAAATGTCGAGAAAGAAGCAGCAAACCAAGAGTCTCAAGAAAACGAAAGAAAGAGGGAGGGATAAATAGAGCACTTTTTAAGTTTTACCCCTGTTCTTTTCTTCTCTTTGTTTATAGCGAAGAGAGATAAGGATTAAGACCTGTTTTAGAATTGATTATTTGAATTTAAATAGTTATAGTTTATTCTTAAATTTGTTTAGTCACCGTGAAGTTTAATCCAGCGGTTCTCATATTTCAGTTAATTAATCGGTTATAAAAACAAATGAAGAGTTATATCTTCAACAATTGGGCGCCTTTCTAGCTTTTTATCTTCTATATATACACCGAGTATTATTAAATAGTTTATTTCAACAACTTAAAATTTATTTTTAAAAAATAAATTATTTTAAAATTATTTATTTTAATTGATTTAAAAAAAATTATAAGTTAATTATGAAATAAAAATAAATTATAAGATATTCTTAAAAAAGTTATGTCAAACAACATTAATATAATAATTAAGGTAGGTTTTACTCAAAATTAAAAAGACAAAAATAATAAAAGTAGGTGCTTCACTCTCTGAAAAATATACGATTTCATTTTTGAAACGTGTTAAGCTACATGTCTGAATATAGTTAAAAAAATGGGACATTATAAATTAGACGAAGGAAGTATTAATTAAATAAATAATATTTAATTTATTCTAAAATTAGATATATTTTTGTGTTTTATCAAGAGATGTTTGTAAAATTTTAAAATTTATTTTTTTTTTAATTTTTAATTTTTAAAATTTATATATAATAAAATTTTATATATAATTTCAATATTAATTTCAACATTAATTAAGTTAATTAATTTTAATATTTTAATATTTTATGAATATATTAAATTAAAATAATTAAATAAATTTAATTTTAAAATAAAAACAATATAAGTTTATAAAAAATAATATAAAAGTATCATTCAAATGGGTGTGTAAATAAAATCATGTTTAACTAAAAAGATTGATGTTAAAAAGTGCATTGAGGAGTTTCGAAGGCCTTCCCCATCCGGCCAAATACATATTTGATGTATGACTCCATGTTATGTATATTTATTATGGTAATATGTATATAAATACACTTGTGCCTTATTGTGTACTAGTCCACACACGTGCACAAAAATATAGGAAGATAATAGAAAATAAAATATTTTACTTGGAATAGATAATTAATGTCTGTTTATAAATTAGATATTTAAAATATTTTTAACCGTAAAAAATAATAATAATTGAGTGAAAATAATAAATGATCACTAGCTTTACACAAAGGCTTTCCAGGTTTTTGGGTTGCTCCTAAATGACCGTACACGGTTGAGGCTTGGGAGCTCAGGCAAAAAGAGGGGTGTTTTTGGGCCGTAATCCTACTTTCGCAATTGCAAGAGTAGGGAAAAATTTCAAACTCGGGAGGGAAGAAAATTCAAAACACATTTGACATGCTTTACAATGATCTCCTTCATTAAAGCACAAATACTATAAATTCAAATCACATTAAATCATTATTATTGTTTGAACTAATGTTTTCGTTTAAATTTATACACTGTACATGGGTCACAACAGAAATCAACCTAAAGGAGTCAAGTTACAAAGCAACAATAGATGGAAGCCGCTCTGCTTCAACCTCCGGTTCTCCATCAGATCCCTCTGCAGTTGCCTGAAACCACCACAACATAAAGAATCATGATTTATTTCTGTATCATATAATGGTATACATGTATTGTTCATTGAGCGGAAAATTATTCTTGCTAAGCAGGGACATACCTCTACCTCCTTTAGTCTATGCCGTGAAAGATACTTTTTCAACGCACCCCTACCAGAAAGGATTTTAGCTCCACACCCATGTCCCTCGGATCCAACAGCCTCCTCGTCAACCAAAACAGCATCTATTATATCATCACCTGTTCTCACATCAGGAATCTGCAAAAGTTTCATGAAAAATTTACAACAGAGAATGGTAAGAGTATCTTCGCCAAGAGAAACAGAGACGAGAGGGGTAGCAACAAACAATCATACTCGGATTCACGTACCTCATACATGGAATCCATCAAAATGCTCTCCAACAAGGACCTTAAACCACGAGCACCAGTATTTTTAGTTATAGCTTTTCTAGCAATCATTCTCAAAGCACCTTCTGTGAAATGCAGATTCACCTGAGAAAACAAGATCAGCTAATGATAATGTCATAAAGTTTTCAATGTCTCAACTCTCAATGAGAAAACCGTAAAATCGGATGCATCGAGAATTTTTTGAGGGTTCAGACCAAGCAAGCCCTTAATAAAACAATGAAAATCCACATACCTAGGCCCAATTAACTATCAAAAGAAGAGAAAAAATTGCTTGAAAGAAATGTAAAACAGCAGCCTGCCTTTCTAGATATCAACTGTGAAGCGGGGGGACTAAAATGCACTTACTCCATTCATTTGAAACATCTTTTTGTACTGCTTCCCTAGTGCATTTCTTGGCTCTGTTAGTACCTACAAAAGATTGTTGCTAGTAAGGACACATGAGATTTCTCTCAGCGGTTAACTTGATTTAACTTAACAAAGTATTGATAGTTACAAAGAGAAACTCCAATAACAACGACCCTCAGGTTATTGGAGCAACTTTCCGAAAAAAGACAACTCTTAGGACCAAGGAAAAGAGGTAACCAAACTTACTATTTGAAAACAATATTACCTGAACAAGTTGATCCTCAGTAAGAGCAGTCAAGTTAACAAGAATCGGAAACCGCCCAACGAATTCAGGTATCAAACCATATGCAATAAGATCGCTACTTTCCACCTGCCAAAAATAATTGTTCACACAGAATATATCTTTTTTATATGTTTGTGTGCACATATGCCTATCGTGCATTAGACATACACACACACAATATGCGTTAAGCAGTTAGTACTTCATTCAAGAATGGAATGATCTCTTACAGTTTCCAGTAAAGATGATGTTACAGAAGCCTGTGTCACACTAGCAGTCCTCATGTTTGCACGCACCGGTGCACCAAATCCAATAGAAGAATCCTGCCGCCTGAATGAAAATTCCAAAGATTTCCAGATTTTTAAAACTAACTTTAAATGACCACATGCCAAAAGATTATAAGGTCAAATCTACATTGACACGGTTCTAAGAAATGTAAAAAAGGAAAGGGAGACAACTAATTTGAGTAATTATTATAATAGTATGACCTTTCAGAGATCGTTTTCTCCAAGTCTATAAAGGCACCACCACAGATAAAGAGAATATCCTTTGTGTCAATCTGAGAGAAAAATAAACAGAGTTAATATTCTAAAACTGATATATACAAGCTTGAAAATCAAAAAAATAATACCCTGTGCTTACTTTTACTAAAATATTACAAAGGTTCCTTATGATGACTCTTTAGACACATATATTAATTATTACCTGTATATTGTCACCTCTTGGATGCTTTCGAGCTCCCTTTTCTGGGACATTGACTATCTGAACAGAGAGGGCACCATAGATCATCATAATATAATTTTACTTTCCTTAGAAGTGACACTATCATAAACCAAGTCACGGGAATTGGGATGGGGACCACCAAATCTATTGTTTTATTAAAGAAGATATAAATAAATGAAGAAAGAACACAACACTACTTACAGTCCCTTCGAGCATTTTGAGTAATGCCTGCTGAACACCCTCCCCTGAGACATCCCTACTAATATTAAGGCTTTCAGCCTGCGGATTAAGAAGAAGAAAGAGATGGTGAAACGTTTGCTCATCATAATAAGATTGACCTGTAAGGTTTTCAAATGTTAGAATGCATAATAATTTTCATCTGGCTCAATATGTTAGAATGCAAAACCTTTTTCGTGATCTTGTCAACTTCATCAATATACACAATACCCTGTTGGGCAGCTGCTACATTATAATCGGCAACCTGAAACCAGAAAAGACGGGGTCACAAATCCATCCATAACAAACAAGTCCTACTACTGAAAGCTAATCCTTTTCATTTTAAATTTATTTAGTAAAAAAGAAAAAGAACCATTTTACCGTAAGGAGCTTATATAAAATGGATTCAACATCCTCCCCAACATATCCTGCCTGCAGATAACACCATCTTATGAATTGCATACCAAAAATAAAACTTCCAACACCAAATAAAATTGCATCATCAGTGTTAAAAAATGTGATATATCAGCTCAAATCTGAAGGATCGTTACTTTTCTTCCTTTAAGAAGTCCTTTCTGAAAAGGACTTCATAAAAACAACATAACAAATAATAATAGCTTGCCTGAGTAAGAGTAGTAGCATCTGCAATTACAAACGGGACATTCACCAACCGTGCCAAGGTCTTTGCAAGCAACGTCTTCCCTGTCCTTGAAACAAAAGAACAAGTAAATGACTGAACTACTTGTAAAGACTTGCTTATTCTCAAACCAAGTCATTTACCAATACTATCTATTATCTAAAGTTTTATCAAGATTTACTATATCATTTCTTTTGCTAATTAAAACCAAATTTATATTGCACACCATATAAAGAAATAAGTTTATTAATATTTTAAAAAGCATTGCAAAAGGAAAATGTAAACAAAGAGAAGCCTAGCATCAATACAGATGTTTATGAAAAATATGACAACACTACTGTAAACTTTTTAACCTTTATAGTCTTTAATTTACTCTAAAAGTCACAACTTTGAATTGTTACCAATCACAAACAATTATATCAGATATTAGTTTTAATACTTTCATATCCTTGGGCAAAAAATAAAACAAAATCAGAGTTGAGCACAAATCCAAATACATGATACAAGTAAATTACCTGAACCAGTTGGCCCCATCAGAAGAATGTTACTTTTCTCGAGTTCTACAAAATCATTATCCCCAGCATCAGATTTGTCACTTCCTGAATTTCCAGAAGACCTAACTTTGCAAGTTGTAGTAGCATATATCAGGTTCGACATTAACACACACACACACAAATATAGAGAGAGATAGGGAGAGATGATCATAGCAAACATAAGCAGTGACAAACGTGTCAGGAACTGGGGAATACTTATCAACAACAATATACAAAATGAAAAAGCACAACACCGTCTTAACTGTCAGAAAAGAAAAATGATTTGTACAGAGCTACATACTTTTGCGAAGTATCAATAGATATTCTCTTATAGTGATTATAAACTGCCACAGATAGCACCTGCAGCCAAGGGAACCATTAAGAATCACAGAAGCTATAGATGCCACTAAGAAAAACCATAACAGTGTAGCAGCACTGTAAAGATCAGAAAAATCTTTATACTAAAGATATACAAAGTTTCAAGTCCTTTATCTCAAGCGTATCTTCAAAAAGGATCACAGAACCATTCACTATTTTTCTGAAGTTTCAAATTTATTGGACCAAATGGCAAGGTCATAAAATCCTTAAAAGCTAATATCAATATCAAATACAATAAGTAGTAAGTTAGCAACCAAATTGGCTGAACCATATAACTACCTAACAACTGGTAATAACTTAAAAGTCTTCCTAAATAAGCAGTAAGTTAGCGATCAAATTGGCTGAACCATATAATTACCTAACAACTAGTAATAACTTAAGTCTTCCTACAGAAAGACCATTCCTTTCTACAATAAGCTGCACAAATCCTCCTCACACGCGATATCCACTTTCATATTCATCGAACAAAAAGGATTAATTTCAAACCGAATACACCAAAAAAAAAAAACTATGAGCAGAAGATATTTATTTATTTGGAAAAAAGTAAAAACAAAAGTAACCTTTTTTGCTCTTTCCTGTCCAATTACAAACTTATCCAGCCCTTTACAGATCTCCCTCGGAGTTGGAAAGTCATTTCCAAGATTCGATCCTCCCCAACAGTCATCTTTTGACCCAAACCCGCCCGCGGAGCCGCCCGAACCAGAGCCTGAACCATCCCCATCGCGTACTTGAACAAATTTGACACCAGGACGGACCACAATTCCATCCCCATGAGGCTGCCAAACTTCAGGAGGCTCCCCATAAGAACTGGAAATGTTATTTTTCCTCTTATTCTTATTAAGACCCTGCGAATTCTTGAGACTATCGTAACATCCATCCACTAATTCGCCACGAAGAGACACGGGTTTGAACGAGGTGAGATGATGATGATGATAAGGGGGGGTGTTATTGAAATAATCATCCAATTTAGTTCTTGAATTGATTTGAAAATTGGACGTACGGCCAGCGTGCATTTGGCTGAGTATAAAGTATCTGAACTGAGAAACAGTGAAAGAAGCTCCATCTCTGGCTGATTTTGATCTTAGTGCAGCAGCCATGGAGTTTCAGGGTAATAACACCGTATTAGTAAAGATAGGATTTTGGGGCTCAAATAGGGGATGAGAATGAAAATTGGGACATGGGTTTGAGAGAGAAGGAGGTGAATCTAAGTGGGTCTTTCTTTGATTTTTGAGATTATCATCTACTTCTACTCCGCATGAACGAAATTACAGAAAGAACAAAACAGAGGAGAGATACCAAAGAGTAAAACACGACAAAAGAAGACGAAAATGAAAGTTACAATGCGTCAGGACACCAGAATATCTGATTGTAAGTGATAACTGGCAAATTGGTAATCACTAGAAACGACGCCGTTGGGAATTGAATACTAGTATCCAACAAATCTAGATTTTTGCTCTCTCATGTTGTGGATGAAAACTAACGGTGTAGCCGGCCACGTTGGGGAAAGTTGAAACGTTATAAGGGAAAGATCTTACTTCTCAATTTTTAGTAATATAATATAATAAAATCTCTTATTTGGAAATTTAGGAATTTCTTTTTCAGGAAACTTAATTTTGTGGCCAAATTCACTTTTTTTTTTTTTTTAATTGATTTAAAGAGTGGAGAAAAAAATTACTATAAGTTAATGGATTTTTACAAACAATTAAGCACACAAAATCGTTAAACCATCACGAGTGGCATAAGTGGGAGGGTGTTTATTTTAGTATAACCATCGAGTTTTTAGTACAGGTTTAAGAGTCAAAATAACAAATGCTGAAGCTCTAGCTTTACTAGAAGCAATCAAATGGGCTAGTGCAACTGGGCCGGATGAACTGTACTTTTCGACGGACTCACTGATCCTACTTACGCTTTTAAAAGACTTATACTGTAATAAACCATCTTCAATGTTACAGGATGTCTTAAATATAGGTAATAATTTTACTTTATGCTCGGTAGTGAAAGTGCCTCGCTCATATGTGAATGTGACACATAAACAGGTCAAAAGAACAAGTTTGTATGGCACGTTGTTTTGCAAATGCATGTTTTCTGGTTTACCAAAAAAAAAAAAAAAGTCAACGTTGAATAACCAATTCCCCACAGATTGGAATATTCTGCACAAAACTTCAATCCGTACATGATAGGGTATAAAAAAGAAGAGATGGAGACATGGAGTAGAAAAGAAAACTAGAAGTAAACAGAACAATCCATGCAACAGAAGAAAAAACCCAAACCGTACAAAGTTAACCAGAAAAACGAACTTGCTTCCCCAGTCAAAGCTATCAGCCATTTTTGCCTATAACTGTATTTTACGACAAAATACATCACAAAAAATGAAGATCACTAAGATCGGTGCAATATACACATATTGCAATAGATCAACAAATTTTATCCAATGTTTCCCTTCACCTTGTTTTCTATTCACCAAAATGGTGTGTTTCCTAACTAGATCCCTCAAATAAGACAGGTACCCCCCCGTTCTTGGCTCGCTTCTTGGTTTCTCGAGTTGCAGGGCTGTGATTCACAACTGTCGCAGGAAAAAAAGAAGTCATTCTGTGTTTTTATGAACTTCCTTATTTCCTGTACTTGTTCAATACAATAAAATATAACCTTTGAAAATTCAATTGGTCTTACTTATCTGATTAATGCTTTTCTTCTCTTGCTTATTTTACCCAAACATGTTTTTTTCATCCAAGTTTTAGGAAACAACAAGGATTCTTACCCAAGGTTTGACATCAGTTTCCTGGCTTCATCAACAGCAAGACTCACAGCATACAGCACCATCTTTTTCACCTATTAATTAACATATGTAGTAGAATTCTGTGTCAGAGAAACATCTACAGGTAAAACACAAGTAGACTTGTTAAGTTGACTAACAAATTTGACTGTATTCCTTCATTCAGGAATGGGAAGCAAAAAGTTCGATAAATAAATAATGTCTAATACCTCTAATTTATCTTCCTTAGATCTATGAGATTTTGGAAGCAAACGAAACTCATCTGTCAGCCGGATGCATTCTTCAACATTGTCAGGAGATACAAAGTCAAGTGCCACTTTAATGCATGACTGTGCATGTATGTATCACAAAGTCAACACATTAGTACATTTGTAATTACTAACTGGAATGATGCAGACAACATTCGAGTTAGAAATAATTAATTAATCAAAAATGAATGAAGATTAAAGATAATTGAGAAACGCCATCCACAATTATCAGCGAATTTTGCCAAAACAATTAGATCTCCAAGTTGAGATAATTAATTTACTTGATTATTTATCAGGTAGAACATTTACAGTCAAACAAAACATAATAATCAATGCAGCAAAAAAAATATGAAACATAATCTTCCCACCACAAAATAAATAATAGCGCTTTTAACAGCCTATACCGCTATCAATAGTATCAATTATGTCAATATACAGTCATTGAATTTAAGACCTAGTCCACAAGAAAAGATACCAAACACGTCACCACAAAGCAATCAGTCAGGAAACATGTAGGAAACTGTAGAACACATAACCTCGCATAATAAAATTCAGTTAAGAAAATTAGTATAAGATGCCTCAGAAATGAAACACATAAATAAATATGATAAAATTTTAAAAAGGAAGAATAAAGAAGAAGAATTCAGCTAATTTAAAGTAGCATAAGCAGGTTATCACCTGTCTGTTTCTCACTTGATGTGGGCATCCAGCTGGTATGAATACAGCCTCACCAAGGTGTTGCTCAAATGTCCAGGGTTCAATATCTGCAAAAATTTAGTACCAAAATCTATAATATCTATCCAAAAAAAAACACCAGAATCAGTAACAACTGTATTAGTAAATGCTTAAATGGAGTTACATAAGTTCTTTACCAAATTCCTCCTTCAGCTGTTTCTTATGCCTCTCATTCAAATAGAAGGTCTGATCATGAATAGGATGAACAACCTAAAGCAAGCACATCAAGTAATATGATCAGAATTAAAACAAGTTGGTGTCTTCGAGTGTTAAAATGCAAAGTTACCCACTGAATTCACAGGTACATTATTGATGTCACGAAATTCTTTTTGGTGCTTCTGCAAGTAATCGATTAGCTTCGGCACATCCTGCCTACGGAATATGTCCCACATAGCACCCCCATGAACCTCAGAACAATGATTGTTATCTGTTTGAACAATGTTATTATCCCCAGCAGGACATGTTGGGACCGGATCAACTTCATCTAGTAAGGAAAAATCTTGATCTGCAGCTTCCAACTCATTTAGATTTGGGATGTTCATTGTATTTGATCTGTCATTATTCCTTTCCTTGCCTGAAATAGTTAATTCCATGTTAAAAAGGTTGGAAAACTTATCCTTCCCATTGCAACCTCCAGCATATTTCCTATCGGTACTAGAAATGCCCGCATTTTTATGAGGACAGCCCAGAACATCCTCAGATCCATCTGGGCTCCCATTTGCATAACCCGCAGTTTTTATCAAAGGCGATGCCCTGCTCTCTTTTTCTTCATCCTTCTCCTTATTGAGAACTTCGAGTAATGAATGGTTATCAACAAATCTTTCTTCAGTCCCATCTGGTGATTCCCCTCCAGATGTGTTCAATATCTTATTATTTGTTCCACCACCAAGGAGTTCACAGAAATCTTCAGATTCATACTTCTTCCGCAATTTGTTTATAGTTTTGCCTTGCCATGGAGCAATCTCCACCTTTGTTGTGTGCGTCAGTATGTTTATCTGAAATTAAATACTAAATAATTAAAAAAATAAATTTTTAAACATCATATAAAATTTTGAAGACAAGTTTTCTCCTTATGAACGTACCGCATCAGAAATGTCACAATGCAGTTTTGACACCGAATCACCTCTACCAAGCTCCTCTGAAAACCCATAAGCGATGTAGGTTTTAGGCCCTAAGTCCGGCTTTGGAGCAGCATCGGGAAGTTTTGTTGCAAGATTCAAAACACCAGATCTAGGATGGGTATAATCACTATAGGGAAGCATGGCAATAAATTCAGCACCATGCCTTGGCAAACATTCTTCAAATGAATTTGTAGGTGGCCAGTCCTTCAGCTTCAACATCTCTGGCCACCCACTTCGATGCCTACGACCCTCTAAGTAGCCTCTGAAGAACTGGTGAATATTAATTTCAACCTGCAGAAGAAATAAAGTTTACAGCTCAGTAAAAATCCATTTTCATTAAATATTTGTGCAAAATGCTAGAAAAATCATATGCATACCTCACACCAATCAAAGCAATCAATGGCCTGAACACTGAAAGTTTCCTCCTTCAATCTTCTACTTCTGAAAGCCCGCCACATCACCATTGGTTCCCAACTAAGACCCGATGACTTTGCTATTACATCTCTAACTATAACCGGTTCACCTCCCCTCCAGTGCATTTGAAAATGCTCAAATTCATTATTCTCACTTAATTTATCAGCCCTGGGACAGTGCAAAAAATTATCACAAGTGCTCTCCCTGTGAGAAGCTTTTCTTACTTCAGAATCTTGTGCGGAACCAGCAGGAAAGCATAAAGTACAACCTTTTGAAAAATCAATATCTGGCAAGTGATGGTTGATAGTAAGGGCCTCTGCGTTCTTAATTAGCCTGTGGATCCAATCAGCATCAAAGATACGTCTCAAAACTAGTATCCCAGCACCACAACCTCCACGGGCCTTGGGAGGGCAAGGGATGCTACCGTCCATCTTTGCTAACCAATCAGGAAAGTTGTAATCCATGTCTCCGCTCACATCTGTACAATTAGCACGAGACCTTTCAACAAATTGGTGGAAAGAAGAATCTGAGTGGCTACCACCAGGTTGGATGCCTTTTCGGAGTTCCCGGCAACAATTAAGGCAGAGATCGTAAGAACAATCAGCATTTGGGCAGCTTCTGAGGAAATTAACAATGGATGTATTGCAATTGTCGCTGTTGAACAAGGATTGGTTCATGGTTAATAAAATTTATAAGCAAATATTGATATACTAATAATTGATGTTCTTAAGGGTGTTACCAGTATACTCGGTCATCTTCGTCAATTGTCGATTTTGGTACATCTTTTTCTGTGAATTTAGCAACACCTAAAAATAACAGAGAAAAAAAACAACTAATCAAAAATTCATCTGGTAAAGAAGTGTGAAGTCTCCAGCTTTATTTGAATGTTTAAAATACTATCAGTCCGTTCCAAAATATAAGAGCAGTATTGACTCTTGAATAGTTGAATGTTGATCTTGAAAATTTTCAAACTCAAATTAACATGAATCTATTAAGACTTTTGAGAAAATCATTTGTTGCAACTGATAGTATTTTTCAACTAGTTCAAGGTTTTCACAATTGTATTGATTATAATCAAATAAATTCATTTAATTCTAAATATAAAAATGTTAAAGTCAATACTGCTCTTATATTTTGAAATGGAGGGAGTAATACCCTGAATGTGGGCTTCCACATCTAGCTCTGCGGTCTGCTCCGCTTGAATATGCCTAAGGAGAGGTAGAGTTTTTTGTAGTAAATAAAGCGACCTTTGCAATCTGATATTCTCATCGGCTTCAGTACTAGCCTCCTATTACAGGGAAAAAAAAAGAAATACAAACTCACGTATATGAAAACTGAATTCATGGTAAGTACTCATAAGAAGTAAGAAGGAGCTAGAAGGTGGGAGGAACTTACCTTTGCAATTGTATGGGTTCGTAGACAAGGTTTGCAATTGCAATTTTTGCAGCAATATGGGCATGCATTCGTGGCATCCTCTATTGCTCTTTCAGGGTACCATTTTGTGAGGCACTCATAGCAGTAGCATCTCTTTTCGCAATTCAAACAAATGACAATCCTCCTCTTATAGTGTCTGCATTGGTGACACAAACTCCCTTCTCGTTTCCCACTGGTTTCCCCCTATATCAGAAAATATTGTTGAAATAAAAAGGATATTACTAATCAATAATAGCTATTAGGAAAGAAATAGCTTTACAATATTATAGCTTAGTTCGTAAGAACAGCATGCGACAGCTTCCACTAGAGTGGAGAACCAACAATCCACGGTTGTTTTTCGTATTTCCAAGAAGTCAAATTATTTATCAAATGCTATCATGATAGTATGCTGTCAACATCGAAAACCATGATCCTATTAGCAAGAAATCCCATAGTCAGTGCTCCCAACCAGTGATTGGCCATGAGCCTTTTACATGGTAACTGTCACGGGCTCACTTGTTGACATTGCCACAAGTGGGAAAAATGGGCAGACCGGTGCAAAAGACGGCTAGCTGATGTAGGGCATATCCAAGTATGACTCAAGCATATGTGATGTCCAGTCCTGGCACTTTGGTTTTTATGCTAAGCACTACTATAAGGAGGGGTATGACCTCGGAGCTCAGAGCCCCGTGGCACGAAGGCAAGGCCTTAGCATGGTGTTGGGCAATCTTGGCCGGGCAAAGTCATACATGTTAAG
The DNA here is from genome assembly GCA_032359685.1 of Pittosporum tobira. Classification (NCBI taxonomy): domain Eukaryota; kingdom Viridiplantae; phylum Streptophyta; class Magnoliopsida; order Apiales; family Pittosporaceae; genus Pittosporum; species Pittosporum tobira. Next base: position 29,725 of record JAUMHB010058290.1, read on the forward strand.
ATGGTGCAACACTCTTCCTCAAGGCGGCTTAGAGTTGGACAAGTGACGGGAATTGGCCGAGCCGTTAGATAGGCCGTGTGGGGCAAAACGTTAGCTTAGACAATGGGCTGACTAAAGTTTGGAGCACGGGCATTAACCAAGCGTGCTAACAAACAATTCATCGTGCGTGGGGCATGGTGCAGGCCAAGTGCAAGGCACTTGGGTGCACCAAAGTGGGCAGCAAGCTTGAACTCAGGCAAACGAGGCAGCGGGTCAGAGTTGGTGCATGGCATGTCAGCTATGTGATAAGTAAAATTCGTCAATAAGAGCAGCAGGCAGACACCAAGCTGGCTTGATTTTAGTGCAGTCCAGCAGCTCAGAAACAGCCCAACTTGGCTTAGGACAAAGGCAGTTTATTTGGGCAACAGTTGGGGGCAGTTTGGGGGCAGTTTTTGGGGCTGAAAGTGGACAGTTTGGCAGTTTTGCTGGGAGCTTGCTGATTGGCTACCAGAATTAACTTGAGCATAACCTCTTCGTCGTTGGGGGTGTCAACCACCAGCACTATTGTGTATATAATCTGACCCCTTGGGCCGATTTAGGGGGAGATAATTTTTGAGAGAAAATTGTAAGCCTTGTGGCTAGTTTCCTTTGTATTGTATAGCAACAAAAGGTTGGGTGTTTGCTCATAAATTTGTGTGTGCTTATTGCTTATTATAGTGTCCAATATTGTCTCTGGACGTTTGAAAATCAAGTACAAACAAAATTCTGCAAGTTGTGCTTGATTGGACGGGGTTGACCTTGGTTGTGGTGAACCTCGGTGCCATCATAGTGCGTTGGGGCCAAGAAAAAAAATTTGTGCCGCCAAGAGCTGTGACAGTAACCATACGGAAATGTATATAAAAATGACATGACTCATGATAGCTGCCAGGTCTATCTACCTCTAAGTTATTCATCCATTTGATAACTTATTATTACGACCAAACTATAAAAAAAAAATATGAATGTGGAAACTCACTGATATATCTGCATCTTCTTTTTCATCACCAATGCATGGGGATTTGTAAAATTCATCGATAAATGTCTTTGGCCTTCCTCGAGGCCTTCTCTTGAGATTGGTGGATTCAGGTAGTAACTCTCCACCATCACTGTTTGCAATCAACTCATTCTCCTCCTTGGTGGAACAACGTTCACTAGCAACAGCTAAGCATAGTTGTTTCTTAGACCCCTTGGGTCGGCCTCGCTTACGTTTATGAGATACACACTTTTCTCCACCGACACTTATTTGGGCAGCTTCACCCATACTGTTGTGATCTTCATTAGCAAATTGTGGTTGTAAAGTGCTTAAAGTTTGAGGTAAACTCTCATTTCTGCCCACTGCAAGTCCACCTGCTGCACTCTGATATAGATTAGCAACAAAAATCGGTTCTTCAATCGTTGAAACCTTGGACCGCTTTACTTCAGCCGCAGGAATATTCTTCTTGTTCTTTGAACCCTTAGGTCGGCCACCACGTCTATCCTTCCCCCAAAAAATTCGTTCCCCAACACCATTACTTGCAGCAGGTTCACCTAATGATCCCCCGTTTCTATTAGCTGCAAGAATTTTCTTCTTATTCTTAGAACCTTTAGGCCTCCCCATCTTTTTAATCCTATCTCCACCACCCTCGTTCATAGCATTCTCACCAGACATATGTTGATTCTCTTCGGCCCCGTGAATTTTCTTTTTATTCTTTGAATCCTTAGGCCTCCCCATCCTTTTATTCACACTTCCACCCCCCTCGATAGCATTTTCACCAGGCATATCCAGCTTCTCTTTAACAATACCATCTCCACTATCTTTGCCACAAATAATTTCATCAGGTATATCCTGCTTCTCTTCAACAACGGGCAAAATGGGCTTCTCTTTTACAATCCCATCTCCTCTATATTTACTAGAAATATTTTCATCCAGCATATCCTTCTTCTCTTCAAAAATGGGCATAACCGGCTTCTCTTTAACAATCCCAGCTCCATTTTCTTTACTGCAAATAATTTCATCAGGCATATCCTGCTTCTCTTCAACAATAGGCATAACCGGCTTAGCTTTAACAATCCCACGGCCATGATCTTTACCACAAATAAGTTCATTGTGCATATTCTGCTTCTCTTCAACGACAAGCATAATCGGCTTCTCTTTAACAACCTCATATCTACTATTTTTGCCCCAAATAATTTGATCAGGCGTATCCTGCTTCTCATCAACAATAGGTATAACCTGCTTCTCTTTAACAATCCTATCAACACTAAAAGTTTCATTGGGCATATCTGTCTTCTCCTCAGTACCAAGAATTTTCTTCGTATTCTTGGAAGCTTTAGGCCTCCCCGTCTTCATAATCTTGTCCCCTCTGTCCTTACCTCTAACCAATTCAAAGGGTGTTTCCCTATTCTCCTCGGCTTGATTAGTTTTCTTCTTATTCTTGGAACCCTTAGGCCGACCAAAGCGACGCTTGGAGCTAACAATCCCCTCACCACCATTATTATTCCTACAAATTCCAACCACCATTTCTTTGTTTTCTCCCGAGACAACAGCAAAAACAGTGTCTTTAGTACTGGTACTTACATCATCAGCTGCAACAATCTTGTTTTTTTTATTCTTGGAACCCTTTGGCCTGCCTCTCTTCCGTCCAGTGGTCTCGCGCTCGCCGTCGGCTTCATTGCATCCAAAAATCTCCTCCAACATTCTCTTTCTATTTGCTTCAACATCAGACTCATTCCCAACAACAGCGTCAGACCAGTTGCCCTGATTTTGTGCAACATCAAGTGCAGAAAACCCGTCATTTAGGTCGGGTGCAGAATCAATTTTCGGCTGAAAATCGGGTTGATTCAGCATAATCATTCAGAAAATTCGAATCTTGAAATGAAGAAGAAACGAAAGAGAAGACCTTCACCGCCGCCTCTTTTACATAACAATCAAAAACATTAGGGTTTCACTAAACCCTAGTCCCAATTAAACCTTGACCTTTTCTCTCTTAATAATACTAAGACAACAGAAATTTCTGATATTCAGGAATAAAATGCAAATTTGCATTTGATACAGATAAGGAATGCATTAATTGCTGGGACTGAATTATACTTTGTAGGTACCTTTTTCTTTTTTCTTTATTTAGTTTCGAGCTTCATCAGCAGCAGAAAGCAAGGAGCAAGCCGTGGAATTTTGAGAGAAGTCGATTCGACGAGCGCCTGGTTTTGGTAAAAAAAAAGCTGCAATTATGTAGGACCCGCTATTGTCAGTTTGTTTTATAGTGACCCTACTGTAATTTTGGAATGATTGTGGGAGGAGATATTAAGGTGATTTTGATCGAATGGCTGTTATTTGAAGCATCGCGCGTGTTTATCCTTTAGTGGGTTAAATGTCACGTGATAAGCACGCGGAGGTATTTTTAAATTTCAAATTTTGATCACGTTTGCAGCTTCCTCGGAAAAATAACAATGGGCCATTTTACTGGGGACAAAATTTGTTAAGCCCACTATCCAACTAGGGTCGTATAGATTGTCCCTACCTAATCCAATCCTAGAAAATCTGCCATGGGAAGTCAGGGCTAAAGCGGAGAGGCCAGTGGAGCCCATCACGAAGAAAGGTGGGATATCAGGTCCACAGAGAGCCCAAGCCCAAACAGTATGGACAAGTTCTAGATAGGAGGCAACAGCCCTGATTCTATAGTGTTGGAAATCGTGTTTTGTGCAAACGAGGTGAGGTTATTTTTTATCTTTTTTTTTCTGCTTAAAAAAAGAAGAAGAAAGAAGAGGTCATTTTGTTGGAGTCGCTGGAAGACTGAAGTTCTTGTGGAGGAACTGCTACTTATCAGGCCCCAAAGAGCCCGAGCCCGATAAATTAACCGTTACAGGGCAGACTAAATGGATGAAAGGCTAAACTCTATGGAGCTACCGTCCTGCTTCTACAACAATTAAAGATTTACTTTTAATTTCAAATTATAATCCTAACATATTCTTGTTTTATTTAATTAAAAAAGTATTATTACACTGCAATACTAGTTAATGTCATGAAATATTTGTAAGAACATATTTTTCTTAAAGTTATTTAACTATTTCTCCGAATCTTAGATATGTATTATGATGCATGTAAATATTTAGTTACGTATGTTCTAATAATCAAATGATGTATATTTATTTAACAAATATAGAAATTATTAATTAAAATAATTTTATTTTATAATATTTTAATTATTAATTACGTGCACCATAGAGATAGTGTTTGCTAGTTTATCTCATTTCTAAAAGCATTCTTTTAGTTTTGGAATAAATAGAATAATAATACTGCCTTTGTTAGATTTGATTATCTATTTTTGATATTTTTAAAATTAAAAAAAAAAAAATATTTTACTATCATGAAGTGTTAGAAGGAAATTATTATTTCCACACACTTGCTCTCTATTTTCACACACTTGATTTATATTACACAATATTGCTTATTACAAATGGTTAAAAAGCAGGGTATAAGTTTGAAAATAGAAAAATAGTGGTTTTCCTATTAAAATATTTATAACTTAGGGAGTTGGTCTACATGAAAGATGTGCAATTTTCTGAACTGAAAAAGCAATCGGTTTGCCCTTTAATGATAAGAGATCAAGCTCGTCTTTTTGACTATATACTCACCACGTAACTCTTTCACATCTAGCTCTTAGTCCATTGTAAGTTCTTTAATGGAAATTTGAAGTGCTGGTTGGTTCGAGCCCTGCAATTATTGATTCATATTTCGCTTCATTGTTGGAACATCCTTCAGATAAGGCAAAGGAGTGCAGGATGATAGATATTCCTTATTTTTTCTTTTCTGGGTTTTACTGTTTTTGGCCGCCGGGACTCTTTTAAACTCAATCAAAGTACATTTTCCAACCCCTTTTTATATCGATCTGCATAACTTCTTCATCTAGTAAGTCTGTTGCCAGAGGTGAATCATCGGGGATAGGATGTTCTGCGAGGAAGTCAGCTAAGATGGTCCATAGATGGGTACAAAATCTCATCCGTCCAAAATTAGGTACCTGTGACAGATGTCGAGAGCTATCACATAAGGAAAAGATTTATAATCTGCGACGTCCAAGTTCCGTACAAACAGAAAATCAATCGTCAAAAAAAATATATCATTTATTATTCATGATAAATATACTAAGAATTACCCTTATTTTTCTACTCCCAATATCACATTTATATCAACTATATACATTATAGCGGAAAACATGATTTTCAAATAAGGTTATCCAATTACAACACAACAATACACAAACTGTGACGCCCCCAAATTCCCACATCCAAATCTCATGGAAATCTGGTCGTCAGATAACAATTCAAAATATTGAGAAGCCAATATTAGGCAACTCACCCTGTTATATTACAAGGATCGATCTCACTACGAATTACACAGCGGAAATGAATTAATATTAATAATAATATGCTATTACAATAACAAGGACTGCGAACAGTAGTCGCATGAAGTTCTTATTACACAACTCAAGCTGGAACAAAGCCCGGGGAATATCCTAATAGTACTCTACCTTGCTCTTCCCCTTTGAGGTCTCGCCTCTCTTATGCAACTCTGGAAGGTTTATAAA
>JAUMHB010058291.1:0-15117 GCA_032359685.1 Pittosporum tobira
ATTTCATATTCCTGTATGACCAAAATGACTTTAATGTCATGTATTGGAGGTATATTAGATAGAGTAATATCTGATTAGAGGCTTATGCATACTTAGTTATGGTTAAAATGGTTATATGCATGGCGGAGATTGAGAAAATCATGTTGAAGTTCTTGTTGGGATTGATTGTTTGGCTTCTGTATATAAGATATGTTACGTTATATTATCATGTTAGAATAGTTAGAAGTTAGTTTAAAATTTTTTTTGAGTATTATTGCTGATGTATGAGTTAGCTTGGCCAAAAAGGGACCATGCATGCATAATTCCCGAGTAGCCCAGGAAAACTGAGAAATGTTGACTTCCACGGTAAAATCCATATAAAATAATCTACTCATGCAATTTATGCGAATTTTTTTTTTGTGGTGAAAGATAACTTAAATAAGAAGGTATTTTAAAAATTAATTGAGCAAAAATGGTCATTTGATATTTTTTCAGTATTTTTGAAAAAGAGGACAAAAGTGAAACCAATTTTCTAGAAAAACCCTAATTTTGGCCTAACTTTGGAAGCTTGTAAAAAATAGTATACGCACGAATAAATCATGAAAATTTTTGTGTGAAGAGTGGGATAAGTCATGTTTACTTTCCCATAAGAAACTCTCAAATCAGATTTTTTCACTATTTTATAAAAATGTCCAAAGTAGGCTGCTGAAAAGCACTATTGGGGTAATTTTCTGCAGGAAATACCAAACCTCAAACTAGCATAACGTTTTCATACGGAATCGATATTTGGTCATTTTTATGTAAAAACGAAGCTCTGGAAGTCTAGTTTCTGAGTATACCAAAATCATAGTCATACCTATTTTTCAAAAAAAGTTATTAAGGGACGAAGTCTACTGGTGCAGTAGGTTAAAAACTGCAGATGGTAAAACTTAAGTGTTAAGAAAGGTTTAAGGGTATAGAAACCCTAGAATGATGTTTTTGAGTTATTTTTATTCTAGAGAGTTAACTTGGGGAAAAATGAGGCCAGATTTTTAGTATCAAAATAGCCGGTCCAAAGGCAAGTACACTTCCGATTCTATGTTGCATGTTAATTATTCATAAAAGTGCTTTGAGCACACATTTTCTAAAATGGAGCTATGGATCGAGTTTTATATTATGCAAGCATGAAGTTTTTTTTAATGAAATGTTGAGTATTGCAAATGAGATGGTGGTAAGACCAGTAAACTCCCCAGTATCCCATAGGCATAAGTCCTATGGAAGCAGGATGTAATTCCCTGCTTTGAGGTGTGCACATTCTCTGACGGTCTCTATTTGGTCCGTACTATGTGTTAAGACAAAACGGAGAATGAGATGGTAATGATGGCTATGAAAGAGGTTTTGCATGCTCACTTTTCATAATACTGGGATACGGTAAATGTTAATATGTTTGAAAAATTGAATACTTTACAAAGTTTATGATGCTTGCTATTATGTATTTTGAGTTGTACTTGCTGGGCCATTGGCTCACTGTTCTATGTTTGATGTCCCATTTCACAGCTAGAAATCCATGAAGGACCACAACAAGAAACGAAGAGCGAACTGAATGTTTAGACGAACTGCGAGAAAGGTAGTATATTTGGGGTGTTTTTGTCTAACCTGATGGGGAACCAATTTTTGGATGTAAATTTGTTTAATTATCAAAGTGTGATTGTAATAGCTACATAAATTTATTTTTCGCACTGAATGTATGGTTGTAATAGGCTATGGGGCAAGCATGCTGAGGGAAGGATAATCGAGTAACCTCAATTATCCAAAGGGATGAGGTTGACGCACGATTTCCAGTAGTATTAGATATGAGGGGAAATCGGGATCGTCACATTATATACTAATCTAGAATATGCTTTTCTAGAGACTCCAACTTAACTCGAAGCATTGAGGAAGTTGGGCTAGCAACTCTAAAATGAGCGCTTCCTGGGACACAACCCAAACATTGTATCTTTTGTATAAATGTACAATTTTTTCTTTAATTTTAAATTTATTTTAGTGTTTTATTTTTAAAAATCTTATTATAGGTATAGATTCTAGATTGCACAAGAAATGTTTAGCAAAAAAAAACGGACGCAATCGGATTAACGGGCTGGAAACTGCAAAAGTCAAACCCAGGGTTGGACCAGGCCACCTTACGTTTGGCCTTACGGCCATAAGGCTGCCCGTAAGGTAGCTTGGCCGTGGATTTAAGGTTTGGTTTGGATTGGCAGCTCATTTGTACAAAAAAGTTCAGTCGTTTTCAAGTTCCACCCGAAATGTTTGCGCCCGTAAGCCTTGCAAACACCAAATTCAAGCTTCCTAACAAGCATTCTACCACTCTTCATCATTCATATCATCAAATTCAATGAGAAATCATAGCAATTCAAGCCCAAATCAGCAAAACCCATAAAGTTCATCGCTTGAGACTGATCACATTCCTTCTAATCCGGCGACCGGATAATGCATACAAGGAGGTCAAGTAAATGGGCAAGAGATGCTTCATCACAAGCCGAATCAAGTCGCTCATCAATTACTCGACAAATTGCCCTAACGAATACCTCAGACGTTATTTTCTGAGATGAAAACCAACGACTGAGGTATGAAATTCTTCTCAACTAATGCGTTCCAAATACTCAATTTCTACTTGAAGGAACGTTACTTGTGTTGGGTGTTGGCGGGCATTGTATGGATGAGTGGCAATATAGGATGGAACAATTTTGTACACCGCATGTACAATACTTATATCCGCATCAAGCTAGAGTTTCTAAGCTCACTAGAGGCTGTGATTACAAGAGGCAAACACAAAAACGAAGGTCGAATTTCATTTCGACTCCTTAACACGGAGCATAGCTTAACCTTGGCGGAGTTCAATACCAACTATGAGCTTCTGGTTGGAGGTCCTCGCAAACCAGCTGTTGCTTGCATTCCTACTCAATTCTGGAGTTTCATAGCTTCCGATGACTATAATCCAAATAATTTAAAGGCCACGTTTATTCACAATCCATGTATCCGTTACATGCACTGTTTGTTGGCCACTACTATCTTTGGTCGCAGCGAGAGTAATGAGGTGGTTGGGCAGGATGAGTTATTTTTCCTATGGGCTATGTTGGAAGAGTTCCCAATAGATACTGGCTCCTTCTTGATCCAACACATGCTAAAGGTAGCAAAAGCTCCCAGTGGAAATATTTTCTTCGGTGGCCTTATTACCCCTATTGCGCTATACTTTGGATCATTAGGATCGATTTGGCTTCTTGCTTGACGATGAAGATGATTATTGAGCACGGCACCTGATTTGTACTCCTTGTTAAAGGCTCGAGCTTTACACTACCACTTCCGAGTGCTCGTATTTCCATCCAAGACTATACTAATTGGAAGTACAGTGTGAACACTGCTGAAGAGGAAGCCTTTGACAAGGAATCTCATAACGCACCATTATCACCTGTTTCGAGTGCGGGACCGAGCCATCCAAGCCATCCAAAGGACGTTTCTACCATTTTCGGCTTAAAGACCTCCATCGATGAACTCCGTGCCACCCAAAATGAAATAATGGCAATGATACGCCAAATGCATGAGTGGCATATCTCCCAGGGTCACTTTGGCCCGCCTCCGTCTTAGACTCGGGTACGTTCGTTTCCTTTCTCCCATACTTATGCTTTATACTACTTTACATTAGGGACAATGTATATTTCAAGCTTGGGGGAGGGAATATGTGCATATTTCTTGTGTATCCAAATTTTTATTTTGTTATTTCTTTTATTTTCTTAAAAAAAAAAATCAAAAATATCCAAAAATATTCAAAAACCCATAGGTTGTCTTTAAATGAAATTCCATGCTTTTAAATTGAAGAAAAAATGATTGGACTTAGTTTGTCTTGAAAATTATTTGGAACAAATATTTTAATTTTAAGGGATTGATGCTTAGGATTATATGAGTCAAGTTTTGCATGCTTAAGTCCTTTATATCCATAATAGGCCTAGAAAATTATGATAATCCCTTGCTATCCTATATTTGATTTAGAATGTTGTTTCATATCACTTTTTGTTAACACTTAAATATTGAAATATCTCAAGAAAGGCTATTAAAAATACGATAAAGTGCTTGGACTTTCTTGGTGACCTTTGAATGCTTTTGATTACTGGAGAAACACTTGACCTCGAAAAAAAATAAAAAATAAAGAGGTGGAAAGAAACTAGATCAAAATGCCCATCAACTCTATAGGCAAAAGCCTATGAAAACATACGTATGGAAATCAAGTGCTCCTTTGAGATCTTAGTATTTAAAAGAATGATCCATGCCGGTAGGTAAGAGAAACCGTCCATTCGGTCCGAGGTTTAAAGCACAACGCTTAAAGGTAAAAGTCCAACTTGGTATTTTAAATATCTTTGAGCTAATACACGTTGTACATGAGCACATGGACACATTTTGAATTAAATTATAGGGAGCAGGGGAGAATTATGAAGACTTAGACATATTCTAGATACATGTACTTAAGTTGTCCAAAGTTTGCTTATGTATGATGAGGTGTCGCCTTCTTAATTGTAAATCTTTAATCTTAGATAATTTTCTTCACAAGCTTTGTAAAGTCATAATTATTCGGTGGATTTCAAATTTCCTTAAAGATCATTTTTCAGGATTAGTTTGATTGGGGATAAGCAACAATTTAAGCTTGGAGGAATTTGATCAGTACATTTTATATCTTTATTTTCTTGCAATTATTCTCTTGATTTATTGTAAAAATGTATGGATTGGACTTATAAATCCTTGTTTGGACTAACAAATCATCAATCCAATGGATCAGATACATTCTATGGTCATTGGGCTTACATTGCAGGAAATTGGGCTTAAAAAGGCCTATTCCGGAGAAAAATCAAAGTTTGACCTAATTCCGGATAAACAAGGATAGCCTGGAACCGAAGCAGAGCAAAAACCAAAGATCCAGAGGACCTTATGGACAAGTTTAGGGCCGTAAGCTTGACCGTAAGGTGGCCTTATGACCGTAAGGGTGGTCGTAAGCTAGCCCATGAAGTTTTACGCGATTTTGGCTGACGTTTTTGGGAAGCTTTGACCTACGCGACTTTGGGCTTTTCTAAAGCATTGGACTAGGGCAGAAAGACTAAAAAACCTAATTTGAGTCAACTTATGATTGGTTCAAAGGTAAAAAGCTATAAATAACGCCTCCTAGCTCATACAACATGTGGTCGAAGAGATCTCGACTTCGACGAATCGAAGAACACGAAGAGGAGCTGAAGAAGGCGGAGATAGGGAGGCTATCCAAGACGTTTTCTCGCTGACTTCTCTATGGGTTTTTCTATCTTTTTCTTTGTTTTTTTTTAATTTAAATATGTTCTAAACACTTTTGTACTAAAACTAGATGGATCTTGCCATGAGTAATTAAAGTTATCATTTTTATCATGCGTTTTATGGATCTGTTTGTTGTGAGATATGTCTTATGAACTTAATGCTTCTGAATACTTAACTACTATTTAGATGATCTCTTGTCATGTAATTGAAGGACCGAGAGGTGAAAATTAATGAGTACAAATTGAGGCATAACCATATGTTAAACTTTGCTAGAGATAGTTCAAGGTGACTTGTGCGGTTACGGTGGTAATTATTAGGTTAATAAATTCGGGAATTTCCAAAGAACTTAATGCTTTTCAGATTATTTAAATCTCGCATGGAGACTGTGGGACTACTAAGATGAATTAGGAATGTTACACCTAAAGATAGGGTATCTATCTAAAATTGGAAAATTTCGCTCTCACAACAGATAAGATACATAAATTGCATGGTAAATCGATTGGCTTTAAGTATGAATGGTAAGTGAAATTGAAATCTTAGTACTTCTTTCTCTATTGATTTAAAGCTTAATTTACTTTTGTTCAGTAATTAGTTATTTAGTTATCCTTAGTTAAAAATCAAAACTTTAATCATTCATTAGATAAGTTAAAGAAGTTCTTAGTTGATACATAGTTAGTTTTAGTCCTCGTGGGATCGATATCTATTATACTATAACTTGACTGGTGTACACTTGTGCTGTTCATCCGACCATCCCTACACATGTGTACCATTAGCTCCATCTTCGTCATTCACTCTATCACTTTGTGCCCCTTCCATTTGAGGGACCGTCACATTATCTTCATCTTCGCTACTAGATAGATTATGACCCGTTGAAATTTGTGGAACCACTACATCGTCATTTCTTTCCACGAGCTATCCATTTCCTCCCAACTCCATTTACAAAAGAAATAATGTTAGCTCATATAACATATATAATAATTAATATATCTTTTAATAATAAAAATTAACCTCCTCTTCAACTTCCTCATTTCCTTCATTTTCTTCATTTTTGGTTTTCTCATATTCTTCCTCTTCTTCAATATCCTCTTCTTCCTCAAATTCTTCAAATTCCTCCGGATCCTCAAATGTATTAAATTCCGGTGTTTCTGGACGGGGTAAAGGACTTAAGGCTACTCGCTCTAGAATGTGACACATCTACAATATTAAAAATACTAGTTACAGTTTTTACGAAAAATAATTGATCCTTTTTTTCCCTTGATTTTCATTCATACTCGTTCTTACTATTTTTCCTACTCGTTTCCTAACTTCGGGGATTTGTTTTAACCTCTAGCTTTGATACCAACTGTAACACCCCAAACCTCTGCTTAAAACCATTACTTGAGGTGTTAATGAAATATAAAATCTTCCCTTCCATTTTCATATTTTATCTTGTCTAATTATGTCATGTTGGTTCCTTATATGTGGTAACCCATACATCCACGTCCCCTTACTATACATACACACATTCACAAAATATAAGCTAAATTATTACAGACCAGCATCGGGTATTAAACTTAAATTACATCCAAGAAAAACATTCATCCAAAGAGGTTGAGCAAATCCCTGAAGTCTACCTTTTTGAGCATATTGACTTAGGTCTCATGCTCTATCCTCGATGTCTCACTAACTGTTAACATTCCACATAAAATAAATCGTGCGCGAAATAAGCTCAACAAGTATTATACTCTCGAAGGTAAGAGCACATAACAAAATAATTTAACATATTGTGTTTTGAAACATTACATACATAGAACTCATGAACTTTGTAAATGAATTTCATAACGCTATCACGATCTATGAGAAAAAATGTAAATCGTGCAAATTTAGCAAAGGAAATGAGTATGCACTATACCTCTTCTTAGTTGTCACCAACATTTAACGAGTGAAACATAACTTACCCGGTCCTAACATGTAGTCCGGACCAAGCAAATATTTTCTGAGCGTATGTGCACAACGCGATAATGGATACTAGATCCGTATTAAACCGGAATATACCGGCCATAACCTATTCTTGGCATACTCGAACTCCTTCACTTGACGAATCATGGCACATTATATTATTGGCATACCATGCACGGTAGAAGTGCACAACATTCAAGCATACATTTTCACAAGATTACTATGCATGAGGAATCAAGCTCATGCAATTCATGACAATAATAATATTACGTGCAATAAAAATAATGAAATTACACGTAAAAAGGAGGACGAATATAGTACTTGCCTTAGAATGCTCCAATTAATCCTTAACTAGAGTTTTACCCTTGCATGGTTGCAATTTGAGAACCTAGTACCATGAATATCCATATATTAAAACCTCAACGTTAATTAGGGTGATTGATTCTAGATGGTGCCCTTCCCTTCCTAGATACTTATTATAAGTCCAAGGAGTCCAACAAATCCATAACCAATCAATTCATGATAAGAAAACCTCTCATTATTTTTATCATTTTGAATAAAATCTCTGTTCCTCAAGATTCTTAAAATAGGCTCAAGAATCGCTTAATTCGGAGTTATAACGAAAAGGTTATGAGTTCTCAAAGTTTCGTTACATTTTACACTTTTCTGGAAATTCGAAAATCTGCAGCAGTTTGCCAAAATAGTTTATAAATATAGTAAAACTATTTTAAATTTTAAAATATTTGATAGTAAGTTAAACTGGTCCAGGTATGTATAGAAAAATTTTCATGATTTATTGACTAACATATTATTTTATATTGAATTTTACATATGACTGAAAATAGTGTTATATTCTCTGCACTACCTGGGCTTAAACAGTAGTAACTCAGTCTGTGTAAGTCCAGTGGTATCATAATTTACCTCTATGTAAACTATACTTAAAGTTATTTAACTGAGATTTGAAATCACATAAATTGGATTTATAATGAAAAAGGTATAGTCTTTCAAAGTGAGGTAGTATGCTGCCTTCCCTTATTTCAGCCTAGTTTACAGCAGTCCCAATTACGTATTTTATTAAAATATCAAATTATCTCCAAAATTCACCAAATGTTTATGGTAATATTTTAACGTATTAAGGTACCTAAAATAAAAATTTGGAGTCCATTTGACTCGTATAGAATGTTTTACAAAATTCGGATTTAGGCTGCAGTCCCTAAACTTTCAGGTTTGAGATTTTCACAAAAATTCATTTTGCGTGTTTTATTACTTCCCCAAGCTATCATATACTAAACTAATCATAACCACAACATAAAATCCATTATGTAAGCTTAGAAAATTAGAGTTTCAAACATGAATTTAAGAGTGCTAAAAATCATATTTCATGAACAAGCATAGATTCCTTGGACCTAGATCAATCTCTAGCAACAATCAAGCCACAAACACCTTTAACCATGCTAGCATGGTTCCCATCCTCCATTAATCAAGCTCAAAATCAATATTAGTTTAAGAAATTACCTTGGATTGCTAGGATTAGTAAGTGTTTTTGGCTCGGTTTTCTTGGCTATGCTCACTTGCTATGGCCACTAGGATACTTTGTAATCAACCTACACCTTCTCTAGGGCAAGAAAACAATTTTTTTGGCTTTGGTTCAAGAGGGTGTTTCGAAATTTTAGAGAGAGAAAGAGAAAGTTGCTTGAACTTATGTTTTTGAGTTTTCTTGGCTTAGAAATGATTAAGTGTTGAAATGAAACTTTGGCCCCTTTTCCCCTCACTTGGACATGCACCATGAGCTGAGGTTGTGTCCATAATTTTGGCCATGTTGGCCCTTTTTTGGTAGGTCAAGTTTGTACTCCAAAGATGAGCTTTTTTGTTGTTAGAAATATAGTCCCAAAATTGGCTAAGTCACCCACTTATTTGTTTGACACATGGCTCGGGTGACATCATCCTAGTGATGTCATCTTGATGACATCACGATTACCTCATCATGATGATGTCATCATGCTCATGTCACATGGGTGACATCATCACGTATGCATCATTGTTGCTTACATGATCGTTTTCGTCTCGTTTCACATTTTCTTTTCTTTTCTTTTTATTGCAAATTTCGGCTAGGGCCAGTCCATCTATGATGGACAAAATTTGTAGGGGTTCTAATTTCATCCCACTCGTATCCTTCCGTATCAAAATTTAACAGTTAAAGAAAATTCGCAAAATTGGCCAATTGTGTACGTGATTACGCGATTTTTATGCAACAAATTTAAATGACATCAAATATCAAATATTATTCATAAATTCTCATCTAATTAATATACATTATAAATTCTGGGGTTTCACAAAGATTAATCACTTTGACTTTCTTTCCTCAGTAAGGGACGCAAATATCCTTTGGTCAACGCGTTCACTACTTTCAGATCTCCTCGAGTCCATATCCACCGGAATGTCTATATCTAATTCCTCTTGAGTGAACAGATATGTTTAAGAACAAATGCATGTAAAATCAAATAGAATATATTGTAAGCAGTGTAACTGAAAAAAAGATTTAAAAAGAAGAAGAAGAAGAAGAAGAAGAAAACATCTGACTTTAGGTCTTAGGCAGGAGCTAAACCTTAAGTAGCCTGAAACATCTCCTACCCCTGCACGACTACTATACCATGTGAAGTAATCAACTCATCTAAATGCATAATATAAACCCCGGTGAATCAGAATACTAAACACCAACATATTATAGAATTAGATACAAAAAATGCATGATACAACCAACCATTCAAAACCAACTCAAATTCTCAATTATATTGAAAAAATGATGCAACCGCCAAGCAAAAAGAGCATATTGTCATCAATTAGGATGTAGCATATGCAACAAACAAGGTACTAAATAACGAACATTAAATAAATAAAGATCCGGTTTGATAATAAAACACAAAAAAAAAATTCCACCACTGATGTCTCCAACCAAAATCTCTGACACTAAAAAGATAATTAAACCACAAAACTAAAAAAACACAATCAACCATTCAAAACCAACTCAAATTCTCAAGTTTAGAAGGAACCTCTAAATAGTGTAACCGTGATGCCCAAACAAATGGAAATTTGGAAAGACAAATGGCAGCTAACGAGTTTATTCTATACGAAAAGGAAAATTATGAGAAATAGTAACACTCTAGCAGAAACTCAAAAAGAAATTATTAAAAAAATCAAAAGGATACTGGAATATATAGGTGGCGGTTTCAACAAACATTCTTGAAGCTTCATTATGACCTCTCGAGAGGTTTTTGAACAAAGCCTTAGCTTGCTGTTTGCAGAAATCTTCATTTTGAACATCACGGCCATCATCCATTCCCTCTGCTATAGGAAGGCCATCAGTTACACGAGCAGTCATTGTCAGCTTCACCATATTTACTTCAAAAGCCGTCAACTTCAAATAATAGCCAAAATGTGTTAGCCACTAGAAAGTTACTTATCCAAAAAGGAAGCACAAGATTCTCAATTTCTATGAAGTAAAATTTAATTAAATATAATTTTAAGAAAATAAAATCAATTACTTACATTCTAGGCTTCATAGCCAAACGAGCTATTAATGACTCATCATATCCAACTTCCCAAGTAGCAACAACATCAACTTCATTCTCATCCAAAATTATAGTTTGATTTGCCTCCAGTGCATCAGCTACACCCAACAAAACTTTCCTTCTATCTTCTAAAGGTAAGCCCTGTAACTTAAAACAATTATATTAGATTATAAAGTGTACATTTTCTTCTAAATTCTAATAATCGAGTTAAGAGAATTCCATCAATGTGATGGCATTATTAACCTGAAGCCTTCTAGAACAATCATGTGTTACAACTACCATGTCATGAGCACCAACTTCAGCTAAGGGAATCCATAAACTCGCATCTTGATGAAAAAGTGAGTCAACGCATTCTCCGTATAGTACCTTTATGATATTGTCAGTGGCAAATCCACTTCCAAGAAAAAGAAAACATATGGAGGCTTAATGAATTGGACAATCAAACCAAAAGGATTTACAAGTCTTAACAACTAAGAAAACTGAATCGGACACCAACAAGAGCAGAGGACACTAAATGTTTTCTAAAATTGATGGTCCAAAACTACATTACTAAATCGGATCAGCCAAACACAAGAAACCCATGAGCACCACAAGTGAAATAGTAAAAAAAATCTTCATTTAGAGCATAAATGGACTACTTTTGTTCCAACTGCTCATACTTTTCTGCAGGATAATGTGCAATGTACTATAACTAACCAAAGGGATTATGGGGGCTTATAAGACACAATTGTGGCACATAATGAACTAGAGATGTTAAAGAGTCCTACGTTGTGGAATACGTTTCCACTTAGACACATCCATGGCCCTAGGCCCATATAACAAAAAAACAATAGTACCTGGTGGCTTACTATTTTCATTTTTTTTGGTTAAACTACTACTATTTTCATTTTTGATCTCATAATTTGGAGTTTTTCTATTTGTACTTATCTTATTCATGTCATAACAATATATTAATAATTATACACCGAGCAGTACACACATAATAAAAAGTTACTTGAGTTCACATATACATAATAGGTGATTAATATTCTAGATTGCTTCTTTAAGAATATGAAGTCTTAAGCTCAAGTCTTTTTAGCACCAAAAGAAATATAAAGAATGAATAAAAAACCAATTCAAACATAAAAAAATAACATATATAACGAGTTATTAGCACTCTAAATTGCAAAAAGAACAAAAATTTAATAGCATATACCTTTCCCATCTCCAAATACACAGCAGCCTAGTTAATAATAAACAAAATCCTTCTTTTTGTATGTCACATTCCCAACTTCCTTCTACTTTCACGCCTGAGCTTTCGTGTCCCTGTTAGTAAATAGTTTTAGATTATCATCATTTCTAGTATTGCAAATTGCAACAATCAATCATAAATCTTTTAAAATAACAATAAAACAAAAATCAATGATTTACACAACCCATTGATTAAATTTTAAAATAAAGTCAAAAACAAAATAAAAGAACAAAACTTTAATTATTAATCTAATTTTGGCAGTGTTGGATTAAGAGAAATTTGTCCTCCTCCTTGTTTGAACTTAGTCTAATGCTTCTCTCAGATCTGGTGCATCTGAAGCGCCCGCTCCATGACCAACTTGTACTCGCACTTCTCCTAAGAGTGGCACTCGGTCTTGCAATTCCATGGAAAAGAAAACTTTGACTGTTGACATGAGTTGATGGAGTGGGATGAGCAAATGGGCATACTAGCCCCCATATGTTTTCTGTGCAATTTTATTTTTTAACAATATCGTATGATTGGAATATCCGAATTTGTGTGGTTTGAGTTTAAACTTTTCCTATGTTTAGAATGGTGATATTGAATATGTTTATAATTGTCGATTGTATTTGACTAGAAGAGAAATTTGGAATGTTTGGAATGCTTTTAAATTTGGTTTGGACAAGTTTCTTGGATGGAAAACTTTTTATGGCAATAATAGTATGTGTTACGGTATTGAGTCCTTATTGAAACATTTTGGCCTCCGTTTCAAATGTCCTTTTTATTTTTTTTTTATCTCTAATTTAAAATGTAACAAAAAAGAATAAAGTAATAAACATCTATATTTTTGGAAATGAGGTAATAAACCTTTATAATTCTTTAGCTTTACTAACCAAAATTTTTAAAAAGTCAAAAAAATATATTTATTCTACGAAGCATGTATTTGTTTTGTTTTGTTTTGTTTCTTTTATATTAATATTCAAAATGTCTACATTAAATAAACTAATAACCATTATTTAAACTAATAAATAAACTAGGAACATTCTAGAATTTTCCAATAGTATTTCTAGAATATTCTTAGAACATTTAACAAAATAATTTATATTTCTAAGAATACTTTACAAAATTGTATATACTTGTAATTCTACAATATCATGTTCCATAAAAACAAATTAGAAACATTCTAGAATGTTCTAGAATGTTTCTTAATTAATAATATATATATATATATATATATTCAATTAAAGAAGATTCTAGAAGGATTAAAACCCTAGGCCCTAAACCCAAACTCTAAAACAATTGTAACGGTTTGGTGAATGAACCGTTACCAAAAGAAACTAATTACCATCACTTTTCTCAATTGTAACGGTTGTAACTTTGAACTATTACAAATAAATCTCAATTGTAAGAGTTTGCAGAACCGTTAAAATTGTCAAGCATTAAAATTGTCAGGCATTGCTAACGGTTTCTCAAACTGTTAGGTTAGTGGGGGTTACAATTGCCCTCTTTTTTTGTAGTGACATAGTACTCCATGTAGCATGAAGAAAACAAAAACCTCTCCCTTGGCTAGAATTTCAGGTGGAAGGGAAGGGGCATGAACATTTTTCATTTGCTCATGAAAACAAGCGAGTTAGAGTTAGAGAGAGAAAAATAAAGAACTAAGAGAAAGAAGCAGATATTCATCTATAATCAAGTGAGATTCACACACTAAGTACCTTAATCATCAACTCCAAGCTCATAAAACCCTAGGTTATACCAAGATCCGCAAGAGAAAACATTACTTTGAGGGCATTTCCCCACTTGGTTAGGACAAGGTGGTTAAATTTGACTCATTGGAGCTCATCACCTACTTGGAATTATCAAGATCAAAAGTATAAATCCTTAACCTTATATTAAGTTATCATTGTATTTAGTTAGAAATCATGAATAAATGGAGATGAGCATGCTGAGAACTATGAGTTATTAGTGAACATTGTGATGTTTTATGTGATGCCCCCAGTTCCGTACATTTAGTGAACCAGTCATCAAAAATAAATTTTCTTATTACCACTTATTTATTACATTGCAACGGAGCAAAATATGATACAAGTTACAACAATATTTATTATACAATTTAAATCGGACAGCTCACTCCAAAACTCATTTCGCCTCGGACTAGACAAATCCCTAGTACCATCTCGACGTCTTGCTCGTTCTATTAATTAACTGCAAAAACATTTCAACATAACAAGAATGAGTAACGAATGCTCACAAAGTACATCTCTCTCTCTTTTTTTATTTTTTAAAATATTCTAATTAAGAAGTGTTAAATAATTTCTTAAAATTTTGGATTTCCCTTATTTTTAATGAAAATAGAGGACATGATTTAATTATCTAAAATATAATGTTCTCTCTCCAAATCATACTTTATTTTTGTCATTAATTTATAAAATATATTAAACATTGATCAGAATGAATAAATTGGTAAAATAATTATTTCATTGATAAAATTATTATATGCTATAGATCTCATAAACCTTATTAAAAACTTTGAGTCTCCATTTGTTTTATTAAAGCTGCTAGCAAATGTTTAAAATATAATGACAATAAAAATTTTATTTTGCTGTAAAGAATTTAAGGTTACTGACCAAAACTGAAAATTTGTTCCAACCGTCGGCAGCCATGGCAACTTCATTTATAAAAAAAAAATACTAGACATAGAAGTAGCTGCAGTTCGGGACTGTTTAAAAGTGCTAAAATTGGCTGCTCAAAACTGCATAAATGGACTACTTAAAACTGCTGGAAATAGCTGTCCAAAATTGCATAAATAGACTTTTTAAAACTGCTAAAAATAGCTGCCCAAAACTGCATAAAGGGTCTTTTTAAAACTGCTGAAAATAGCTGCCCAAAACTGCAGAAATGGAATAGATAAAACTGCTGAAAATAGCTGCCCAAAACTGCAGAAATGGACTTTTAAAGCAGCCGAAATGGACTTTTAAAGCAGCCGAAATGGACTCTTAAAGCTGCTGAAACTTTTCCATTTGGACTTTATATACCAATCTGTTCGAAAAAGCACCAGCTCCTCTTACCAGAAGCACATGCCGAAATGTGAGGAAAGAAAAATATTATCATATC
>JAUMHB010058302.1:0-15115 GCA_032359685.1 Pittosporum tobira
GTTTCTGCGAGATTTAAAAGTTTTTCTCTAAGTTCTCATATGAATTCCTAAGATGAAACACATGGCCTTAAATGTGTATGAGATATAGAATATGTTTAGCACCGACGGTTGTCAAATATATGAATCATAATTCACAGCTAAGTCTATTATGAATTTAGACAATTCGTGGGTGTTAGACTATATAAGGTTCAATTTAAAAGACACATATATTTATGTATTATATGTCTAATGAATTAAAGAATAATGTTAATCGAAAAATGTTAGAGGATTGTGAAAATGGGGAGATATTATTAGGGATTTTCAAAATCCTCAATAATGTAAAAATGATAATTATATATTTATATATTTATTGTATAATTTATGATAAAAATATGTAATAGTTCAAGACATCTTTTGAAGTTAAAAGATGTGTCTATTCATATATGACTTTTACTTCATGATTTTTCATGAATAAGTGCAACCCATAATTTGGATGTATTTCTTTATATATGAATTAAATGTGTCTATTCACTCATACATATCCAGAGAGGTGTGGACAATCTATAAAAAGGCTAAGAATCTTATTCCAAAATTAATTTAAGTAACTCATAGTTTCATTATGAGTGGATTCTTTCAAATAATACTTTTTAGTTTAAATTATTATTAGTTTTAATTTATTCTCTTTCTCATTATAGTTTTGATTAAATATTAATTATGCACTTAATATTTAATGAGGATTAAGTTTCTGGTCTGTCTTATTTTGAGAGACAATTCGCTGTCAATTTTGTGCAGTATATAAGGGGCAAATATTGTCTTAAGAAAAGAGTGAGCATTACTCAATTTAGGTGGATATTATTTTATTAGAATTATTGTGTTATTTTTAAAACTGAGTTACAACAAATGTTTCAACAAATATAAGTATTGATGCACAAACAAAATATTCGATGTAATCTTTGCTTTCTCATTAATAAAAATATATACACAGTGTTATGTCTCTCTTTCCGCCATTGTTGATTCTCAAGCTATAACACAAGTTAACTTGAGTTAAAAAGACAACATATCCCTAAGTTCCACTCATTTAATTAAATAAATAAATCGATTTTTCCAAACAACTAAGCAAAATACAATTTGTACACTCGGCATGATCGCATGAGTAAACGTATAGAGTGATTGGTGGTTCCTACAGCAATGCTAAATTTAGGCATTCTATACAAGTCAAGTGATAAGGATCAAAGTCGCATCGATGGAGTAGGAAACAAGTTAGAAAAATTGAGAAGAAAAATATTACTACATTACAAAAGGTCCATCTCAACCTATACTACTAACCATTAGAAAATTGTAAATACATATGCAAATATTATGTGAATATTTTCGTAATATATGGATATGATTTTTAAAGTAATACATATGTGAAATCCAAAAATTAAATTTGAAGTAAATTTATTTTATTTTGATGTTGTAAACTATTATCATGCATTATAAATTTTAAAAATTTATAACATAATTTAAACTCCATAATTTTGTAATTTTAATTTCATAATACTCAATTTGTATATCTAATTTTGAAACAAAATCACTAAATAACTTTTGTTGACAAAAGATAAACCCAATCTTATGTCAAAATTACATTAGGAATTAAGCGTCCCATATGAGTAATCTCCACTCTCCGCCACGCATGTGAATCCTAGCACCTTAATTATTTGGTCAATTCATGGTCTTACAAGTGAAGACTCTTAACGTGATTACTTTCTTGACTTTTATGCCTTAAAACGTAGCAGCTGCTACTTCTCATGGAAAACCCTACTTTAACGTTAATTTATATCTTTCATCGCTATCAAAATATGCTTAATTTAATTGAGATTGAGAATTAATTTAAGCGATAAAAATTGATCGAGAGATCAAATTTTAGAAGACGAAGTTTAAAAGGGATTTACGTAGGAAATACTCCAACTATTGATTAATTGAAAAATTAATGATTTTTTAAAAATATATGTAAGACTATATAAAATGACCCTCTCATTTTGATTTTAGGACGGGTTCAATAACATGATTTCTTCATCATCATGTAAGGTACCATTTGGTTGAACCACATCATATATACAATTTTGTAGAAAAAAAAAATGTAATAAATTTTTTAAGAACATCGCATATATAATAACTTTTTTACATGAATTTTAAAATTTTGGGAGGGTTTTGGTCACCGAAACAACACGTGGCACGGCCCCATTTTGAAGGACTAGTTTCCATATCTTCGAAACGTTTTGCAACATACACGTGCCACGCCGAAAGTCCATAAATCTGAATGCAAGCGGCAGCTGTTGACTCGCGAAAGCAAAGAAAAATGGTGGAGGTGGGGTTACTCAAAACACGCACCATGATGATTTTAATATGGAACCCTACCGATCCCTTGCTCTGCTTTGTGGACTTGGAATTAACAAAAAGAAATAGTCAAAAAGTCAACTCCTTACTGATTACAAACACTACGGTAGTATATATAGCTTGATAGCTAAAGGTGTGTTGGTGGAATTCATAAAAATATTGGCACGTAAAATATTTAATGGGACGGAAGTGAAAAATACTTAAAAGATAATTGTTGTGAAAATATTTCTTTTGATCAGCATATTATGGTTTATTTTAAAAAAAATAAATTATCTTAAAAATATTTGTTTGAGCTGGTTTAAAAAAATTTATAGGTTAAATATAATAATATTTTTAATTTATTTTAAAAAAATTGATCAATAAATATATATATTTTTTACAATTTATAACTTATTTAAATTGTCAAATAAGATATAAACTGTTTTCAAATAAATTGTATCAAATACAATAAAAATATTGTAATAAAATTAAGAAATAAATTAGCATACAAGAATGAAGTAAACGAAATGAACGGGGAACAATGGGCGTAGAAGAAATCTATGCAGCAATCTATGTCTCCTTTTACATCCCAAAAGGAGACACGACTCTCGTTTTTTTTTTTCTTTTTCTTGTTTTTTCACTATCTTTAAATTTTCTATTCACTTACTTTATTTTTTGAATTTATATATGACAATGTTTTAAAATTTATTAGTCTTCAATTGAGTGAAAATTTAATGTTTAAAAAAAATTATTTTGAAATTAATTTTAATAATATTTAGTGTGTTCGGAAATTTTAATAATTATTTAAAAATTAATTAACTCGTTAGAATTTTCGTTGAAAGTTCTTGGCTGAATTTTAAAACATTGGTAAAGCAAAACAAATTATTCAGAACAAATTACATAATATTTCGTATTCTCTTTTCCATACTAATCTTTCATATAAAAGGAAAGATTTGCCAAAGAAAAGTAACCAATGGAGAGAGAGAGAGAGAGAGAGAGAGAGAGAGAGAGAGAGAGACTCAGTCCAAGGAGAACGTGACTCATCATCATCTTTCAAACGAAAACACGTCTATATTCTCCCGTGCCTCACATTCTGGGGGCATAATTAACGCACTAAATAGAATTAAATAATTTAAAATTTATTTAAAATTATTTAATTAAAAATTTAATTTAAATTTGATTTAAAATATTAACGAATATAATATAAATATATTTTAAAATTTAATAAATTATTTGAATTTTATCAAATTTTTTTTTGTATTGATATTCGATGTTATTCGCTTAAAAACTTTAATTTATTTAGAATTCAATTTATATTTAGTCTTAATTCGATAGTTAAACGAGACATAAACAAATTTTATTTCGTTAAATATACGAATAAAATATGAACACATCAATATTCTACTTGATTTGATTCGTTTACATCCTACGCATAATAAGTATATTTATATTTCTTTCTTTCTTCTTTTTTCTTTTTTTTCTTTTTTTTTTTCTTTTGGTAATAATAAAAAATATAGTTAGTACTCCCTTCGTCTCATAATAAATTAAATAATTTTTGACGATTGTGTGATATAAATTTTAAGACGTATAAAAAATATATAAAAATATTTTTTTTGATTAATTTTTTTTAATATATTCATATATTTTACTTTTAGTTATAATTTAAATATTTTAAAAATAAATTATTCTAATATACTTTTTCATACATTTTAAAATTTATGTCACATAATTTTCAAAAATTTTATATATATATATATATATATATATCAAAGTAAGTTTTTCTCCTCTCTCTTGATTTCCTCTCACCCATCTTCTCTCTTTCCCGGAAGAAACCCATGCTCGTATTGCTGATTAATTATAGAGAATCGCTCCAGTTAATCCACTAATACAATTAAGAGAAATAATCAACACAAAGAAACAGAGAGCTTCTAAGAGAGAGAGAGGTATGGGCAACTGCTTGCCAAAGCCCATAAGCAGTCTCCCAAGCGCCACCAAACTTTGGACTACTACTACTCCAGGTATATTGTTATTACTTTTCATCTTTTAACAATTTCTCAAATACCCAGATGAATTATTCATCAAGATTTAACTTTATATTCTCATTCTTTGATTTTATTTCAATTCTTTGCAGCCCACAGTGATCGGAAATCATCGAATAACAACAAAAGCAGCAGCAATACTAGTCCCCGGACCAGCTCTCGGAACAGTCCGGCCCGGAAAACAGATGATAATAGAGATGTTATTGTCCGGGAAGCAGAGCCCGAGCCCGTGCCCATGGGACGGATTGTGACTCCAAATCTGAAAATGTATACTTTCTCGGAGCTGAAGAGCGCGACAAGGAACTTCAGGCCTGATACAGTGCTGGGGGAGGGTGGTTTCGGAAGGGTGTTCAAAGGTTGGGTCGATGAAAAGACGCTCGCACCGTCCAAAATTGGGTTCGGAATTCCAGTCGCCGTCAAGAAATCGAACCCAGATAGTGACCAAGGCCTCAAAGAGTGGCAGGTAATTAATTCACATATATAGCTTGTTTTATCACCAATATGGTATAATTCCACTTTATTATGCTTTGCTCAGATTTTTATCCTTAATTGGTTAAAAAATGAAAAATATAGTATGTATAACATCAGATTTTTAATTTTTTTATTTTTTTTGCAACACTTGCTAATAGATACTTAAAATAAATTTGTATGAAATTTGTGATAATTAATACTTCATCCGTCTCAAAAATGAAAATTAAAGGTATATTTTTTTTTTGTTTTAAAATAAAAGATCAAACACGTAAATAAAAGATATTATGTGATATATATTTAAAGAAACAAAATTTATGAGAAAAAATAAATTTTATATAATATATAATAATTCTCTCATTTTAAAAATAATATTTTTTAATTTATATATATTATGTGATTTGTAGATGAAGTATATTTTAAGAGCACATAGAAGACACCTCTTTAAAGAATAGTTGGCTACCATCCAAGTCAAATTGTGGTTTGGAAGTCGAGCAAATGGGGTAGGCAGTAGGCTCTTCTAATTAGAGACTGAAGTATGAACGCATTGTATTTTTTTGATCATTGAAATAATAACATAGTTAATGTGTTTGCTACTTTTAAAAATAGAATAAAGTGGGGAATAATGCATTAATTAATTATAAAGAGCACATACTAAATTTTATTGACCAAGTCCTCCAAGCTTCCTTTGACTCTCTTGAGAGAATATGCTATAAAAATAATATTTTTAATTTCGTTTAGTTAATTTTATTGAATTTGATTATAAGTATTTGTGGGCGCAGTCAGAGGTGAAATTCTTGGGAAAGTTTAGTCATCCCAATCTTGTCAAGCTCTTGGGATATTGCTGGGAAGAAAGACAATTTCTCCTTGTGTATGAATACATGCAAAAGGGAAGCTTAGAAAGTCACCTTTTCAGAAGTAAGCACATACACATTTATACTTCAAAAACTCCAAAGGATAAAATCAGATGGGCCTTTATTGTCATGGCTTATTTCAAAAAAATTTAGAGCTTAATTATTAGCTTAAATAATCTATAAAATGTGAAAAAAGGCATATCCGACTAATTTTTTCAAATAAACTAAAAATATTGATATACTTAACATATAACTTATTTCAAAGCCAAAACAAACACCAACAAATACCATTAAGATTATTTATTTTTAAAAACATAGATATATAAATTTATCAAATAAATTGTGACAAACAAGACTTAAATTACTTTGTTAACACACAGACACACACGCGCACACGCATGTGTATGTATTTGTATGCTAATTCTTTGTAATTCACAGAAGGTGCAGAACAACTTTCATGGGAGAAGCGGCTTAAAATAGCGATAGGAGCAGCTCGGGGCCTTTCTTTTCTGCACACGACAGGGAAGCAAGTCATATATCGGGATTTTAAGACGGCCAATATCTTACTAGATGGGGTAATTGGCCTGCCTGTTTATTTGATTGCTTAATTATTTTTGGAATATAATTTAGTTAGCTAGCTAATTCGTATCCTTCTGTCAAACTTCATTTTCCAGGAGCTTAATGCAAAGCTGTCAGATTTTGGACTGGCAAAATTAGGTCCTACAAATGGTGATTCTCATGTTTCAACACAAGTTGTGGGCACTTATGGCTATGCAGCCCCTGAATACATGGCTACCGGTAACCTTAACTTCAACTTTGTTCTCATTATTATGTGTCTCTAGTGGCCGACGTGCTCCTAGAAAATAAATAAAGAAAGAATAATTAGTAATTTTATACTACTTAAGCTCTTTATATATTATTTAATTTTGCTAGCATGTCATTCTCGACTTTTTTCACTAGTGGATCATGTCTATGGTTGTCTGTAGTTGACTATCTCGGTTTATATTGTCAACCAACTTGTTCTATGTGGATTTGTTTTCGTGTAAAACCTCCCTTCCCAATTTGCATGCCCTATTTTTCCAATTTACTACTAAATTTTATTCCAAATGTCCGAAGAAAATTAGTTTAGTTTAAATTTCTGATCAAATTGACCAAATTTCAAATTAATAATTAACTTTATATGTTTAGGTATTTAAACAAACGAACATTAGATCTAAGAATACATTATATTTGATGTAGTTTTTAATGATTATAGTTTCGTCACATATCTATGTATAGATTAATGGTAATTTTGATTCAAACAATGATCAATTTGACTAAAAAAATTTAAATATGCTATTTTTTATGGGACATGGAGAGTATATATTAAATTGAGTTGTAATGTTGGATCATTGATTATGTTAAGAGTCAGATTCCTAGTTGACTCTTATATTGGGACATTGAAGTTAGAGCATTATTTGTTTTATCTAAATTTGTTTATTGTCACAAAAAGTTTCATTAAAATGTACTTCGACATGGGTAGGTCATTTGTACGTGAGGAGTGACGTATATGGTTTTGGAGTGGTGTTGTTGGAAATACTAACGGGCCTTCGAGTACTTGACACGAATAGGCCCAGTGGGGAGCATAATTTGGTGGAATGGGCCAAACCATTTCTTTCGGATAAAAGAAAGCTAAAGAGAATAATGGACCGAAACCTGGAAGACCTATATCCTATCAAGGCTGCATTTGAAGTAGCAGCACTTATACTCAAGTGCCTGGAAGCCGATCCGAAAAATCGACCATGTACTAATGAAGTGTTGGAAACTTTAGAACATATCATTACCATCGAGATAACGCCAAAGGGGTCAAAAGCTTCTACGGAACAGCGGGGCAGGAATAATCGGCATAGTAATAATTATCGGTCTCCGCTCCACCCGACTAAAAATGGAAATGTTGGTGCTGGTAACGGAGCTCGTCGTGGTGGTAGGTCGCCAGCTAGGCCGAGATGGTAGAAGAGGCTATGGTGATGGGCCAGGCCGAAGGGCTTGGAAACTTGTTGCAAAATTTCTTATGTGCCATACTACAAACCCATTTAGTACAAGAGAGGATTGGCAAAGTTAGTTTAAGGTTCCTGTCTAGGAGAATCAAATGGTTGGAAATACCAAAATTGTTTCGTCTATGTAACCGCAATGTTATGATATCATGTACTCTACATAATACCAAACTTTTAGCAGTTCAAAAATTTGTTAAATTTATTTGTTTTTAATCTTGTTATTATTTGAATAGTAACTCTCTCTCTCTCTCTCTCTCTCTCTCTCTCTCTCTATATATATATATATATATATATATATGAGAAAATAAAATTTATATTTGTATTTTACTGCAAGGATAAAATGAAGCAAATTTTGTTTTATAGGGAAGTGCAGATATCATTTTTCTTGCACATAATATTGTTGTAGTTTTGAATACAAAATAGTAAACATAAAAATTATCATTATTATAAATTGGTTATACAACAAAATTATTATCATTATCGAAATACTTTGTCACAACAATGTTAAGTCTAGTTCCCACAATCATATACAAATTATATACTTTTGTATCTAATGGGTTTGTTTAGTAGCAACTTTTAGAGCGGTGAATTTGATAGATTTGGAGTTTAAATTCATCACATCAAAAAAAAAAGGTTCACTTAGTTTGTGAACTAAATAAATCAAGTTTGAAATAAGTTATGTGCGACCAAACAAGATTACTTGCTACGTTTGAAGTCTATTGGCTCCAAACTCTCCCTACCAAGCATACGCTAAATACACTTCAGTCTAATGTGATATGCCCTAAATTTATGAACTTAAGGAGCCCAGACATGATACCTGCCATCGTCATAACTTTCAAGCTTTCATTCATGTTTATAGTGCAAATGTGTTAGCTGATGAAATGAAATTCTGTGAAAGAGTTTTCAGCTATTGTTATCAGCAATAAAATTCGCAAAGCATCAGTCAAGTTTCTTTTACATAAAATAGGCAATTGCTCAAACTTAATGAGCAAGAGACCTTTCTTTCACCTATCTTACTACGTTGCAGCAGTCTGCCTCGTAAATCATGATCATGATTTACCCCATAGGTAGTTCCTCCCATTTCAGATGCTTCTAGTAACTCCTATACTTTTAACATGACATCTTCTAGCACGACTTTTTCCAGGCAATATGGAAAAGCTGATATAAAATTATCTGAAGTACGAAGAAACACCCAAAGTTCAACCGCATTGATACTGGCACAGCTAATATAATAACAAATAAGTACCTCTACCGGATTGAAGAGTTTCCCAAGTGTCGCCGAGGATTGTGATGGAGATAGAACTTTATTGTTTGGCCCTGAATCGACTGGCATACATCAACACACTCCTGTAAGTCATCATTGCATGTTAATAACACCCATTCAGAGTCATCATCTAAGTACTTGACCTGAAACCCACTTTTATCTTCATCATCTATACCAAACCTCCTCATAATCTCCCCCACTAAATCTTCATATCCCCAACTATTTACCATGCGAAACCGGATCTTCTCTTCCCCATAAGTCACTTTTGCTCTTTGAGTACGGTCCCCTTCCAGATAACTCCCATGCACATCTTTTGGTAATGTCGGAGTACATTTAGATTCCGGGTGCTCTATAAGAGACTTATCCCTAACCACTGGATCTTCCTGAACAGTGTCATTTGAAGCATAAGGTTGAGGCTGGGTCCCACCGGAACAACATTGGCTTGAGCTGGAACTCCGGCTGCAGGATGAAGATGGTGATTTGAATGCAGCAGCTTCTGGGCTGAAGTTGTGATCCTCGTTCTGGGACTTTGGATTATCCGTTGGCTTTGAAGCTGCAAATGGGCTGGTTTTCGATACATTTGGGGATGCCAGTTCTGGGAAGTTTGAATAGAGTGATTTGATTTGGAAACCACCAGAGGCAACTTGCACAGAATCGATTACACCTTGGATCTTTCGTAGAGAGTGACCAACCTTCTTGATCTTTCGAGAAGGCCAACGTGTTATCCCATGTTGCCTACATATTCTTTTCAAGGTGGTGGGGCAAACTGCAATTGCAAAATAAAAAGTAAGGAATAAATTAACAAGACCAGTTAACAAATGTTTGGAATTTTATCAAAGAAAAACATAGAACACATTAACCGTTGGAGATGGATTAACATGAATGTTTTTGTCCTCTGAAGACGAGAAACTGGAAAGTGCAATTGGGTGAGATAAAAATTTATCAGTGCCTAAAACTAAAGCAAAATGATAGTATACACTCTTCACTTCTTTAGGGAATGGCTATTATTTTCCCTGGTCAGAGATTCAAGATTAGTTAATTTTACTAAGAAAAAGAACTACAGAAAGGGAATCATTTACACACTGATAAATATGGCTTACCCCCAATATTCTTTGCAGCATCTTTTAGGCTGCCAGCAAAATATTGCCGAAGCATTTCCAATGTAATATGTTTATCTGCCTTGATACGTCTCATCTCCCCTGTTCTACCCAAATTCAAGAAGCTACCTTGGCCAGGATTAGAATAATCATGATCAAAGGCAGCAGTTGCTCTCGAAGTAGAAGTCTCTTGGTTACTCCTCAAATCTGAGCCCCTTTCCCTCAACACTTCCCTTTCTTTACCCTCAAGGAACAATGGACTTGTTTCCTCCTGCAATTCTTGGTCCGTAATAATCCGTAAACTTTGCGAAACCTTTTCAAGTATAACAGACAATGAATTGAGCAGTTTTTTCTGTTCTTCATTTTCCCTGCAATCCACGGGTAAAAAAAACTCCAGAACAAAATCAGTCATCCCAGAATATATGCTCCTCAGGCGTATAGCTACAGCAGCACATAATCCAAACAAACTTGCATGGTGAGACAGGGGATATTCTGTTTTGCTAGAAGAAGTTATATCAGGAGAAAAGCATGGTTGTTTAGACATGAATGCTTTTCCAACTATGCCTTGACCTTTCAATAAGTGGTGCTCGGAGCAAGCTTCATGAAAACCTTTCATAAAGGGTTCGGATATATAGCAAGCCGTATCAACAGGGGAAACACAATTAATTAAGTTCTCATCAGAATGGCGACATCCTTCTTTACCTTGTTGGACACATGGGACCCATGTTTGAGCTAATGGCAGTCTATGTGTCTCACAAGCGGATCTCAAAACTTCTAGAATCTCAGGCAATGCAGCTTGATAGGAGTCACAGGATACCTGGTAACCATAAAAAATAAAAAATAATGCATTACTCACATGAAGACATTTGGAAACTTTTACAGGAAATAGATGTTGTACAGATTGTCCAATTACCTTTACGTTCTTAGCGCTTGCCACTTCAGAACCCCTGAGATCAACAGCCTATAAGCAGAGAATGTGTTGAACTTAGAAAATCAAGAACTTAAAGATCTCAATTGCTTTCATGCTTTGTTTGGTGACGTAAGAGCTTTATTGTGAAAAATACACTTTATGGTTCCAAAAATCTAGGAACTTGGCGAAAATAATAGACAAACTTATAGAAAAAAAAAAAAACCTTAAAGTACCTGTACTCTCATAAAAGATAATTAAATGATACGGAAGCAAAAGAATTCTTCTGTTCCTCGAGACAGGATGAAAGTAAACAAGAGTAGATAGAGGTATCTCAAATTTCCTAAGGCAATGATGTAAGGAGCAATTTGAACCATTATTAGAAACAAAATAGTTAGTTCTACTCCTGTAATAGTTTCTCAAATATAGGAAAAGAATCATAGATTAGTATGAGGCAAAAATATGAAAATTGTGAAAAGCTCAAGCCTGATTGATTTATACAAGGCACATTAAAAGTCTTTCAAAAAATGGTGGCATTTTAGGATGCAAGTACATATTTTGGCTAGACATTCAAATTCTAGGCATTCATGAATAAATACTATAAGTTAGCATAATCATATGACTCGGCCATGGCTCTTTGAGGACATGGCTTTACAGTTAAATTTAACTCTAATATATCTCCCACCATTTTGAGTTAGGTGAGAAACAAAAGGTTGACTAACTAGGAAAAGAAAGCTAAGAATCAAACATACCTCAAGAGCTTTACAAACACTTTCAAGCTCTGGCTTATAATTGATCTTCAGGGAAGTCGTAACAACCTCAATAACACCTAAGCAATTGCTACTACCTTGTTCAAAAACCGGAACAGCTAGGGTCCCACGGACATCATGCTGCTGCGCGTGACCAACCCGCAGATACTCTTCCCTTCTAAAGAACCGAACATCTGGGGTCCACTCAGGAACCTTACCCATGAAAACCCGACCCGGTAAACCAGCAACCTCCTTGGAGTCCTCCTCTGCAGGGAACTGATACTTCACAGATATATCTCTATAACTTGCAAGCCTAGGGCTGTTAAGGTCAAGGGAGAAAGGTTGACCACTAGTGCTAAGAACACGCCTGCCCCCTTTATTAACAGGCACCCATATTTGCAGAAGGACATCCTTATCTCTTGTGGTGCCTTTAAAATACTCAAGTGCCCAGATTAGTCTTTCCATTACAGACATCGTGGGATCATGATTAGGCCTCGGTCCAATCCACCATTTTTTGCTAAGCTCAAAACCTTCAACTGATTGATTTTCAGCTTGATTTTCATATTTTCTTGAAATTTCTTGCGGTTGACTAATGGATAAATTGTCGGAGAAAGTTGATAGTTGCCGCTCTCCTTGAATGTCCTTGTGTGATGAGCTCCCACTAGGTTCGCCATTGTTATCTTCCAAAGAAGCCCATATAAATGAAGGGTCAAAAGGGGAATTTGAAGTGGGACTGTGATTCAATAATTCAGATCCATAGTTTGTCCCTAACCAACATCCGTCAAAGAAGAGATCATCGAAATCCAAATCCATCAATGGATCGGGAGAACTGCAGAACATGTTATTATTGGGAGGAAGAACCCTATCTCCCATAACTGATCTTTTTTCAGAACCCTAACATATAAATCCTATTCGGTCCCAATCCCTTAAAAATATTGGCAACCACAAACTGCAAAGTGCTCTGAAGTTCTTCAACTCACGACCAAATCTGTCCAGATTAACAATATATTATCAGTAAAAATCCATAGAACGTGAAAGAAGAATATCTATGAATTCTATCGGTATAAAGTTCTGATATCTATATCTGCATCTAATTGCAGGCAGATTTGGAAAATCCATACATAATCAAGAGATCCCATTTGAGAATACACCAAAAGAATCAAAACCATATAGGATTGGAGGTTCCAACTTGAAAGAACATAAGGATACGAACTGATTTTATACATATTCCTAGCATATAGTCAGAAAATAAAATAGGAACTGAAGATTCTTAACTATGACCGAGATATAGAAGGAACAGCAATACTTCAATAGATTTTAAAGAAATATATGTCCTATTTACCTAAACCTGAAGAAATACACAAAAGGAAATGAAACCCACAGGAAACTGCAAGTACAAGAAAAGATTCTAGATTCTTGGATATTCCAATAATGGTATATGCGATTCTAAAAAACCCAAAAACTGTTGTGGGACATGAGCAGCATCAGATGGTCACATGAAGCTCGAGGGACAGCAATTAATTTTCTTGTAAATTCCCCAACACAGAGGAAATTAAGAAAACGGACAACCTTTTTATTTTGTCATTGCACACATATTTCTCTCTCTGTTTTTTGTGAATGGTTCTCTTTACTTGTAGTCGTCACTGAGAGAAGATTCTCTTTTAAGGCTTAATGACCCCACTGCAACTCCCTTATGGATTCCCCCTGTTAAGTCAACCGCTAGATATACACATAAACAAACCAACACAGCTACAAACGAAGTTATTAATGAAGTTTTATTAATTAATTAACTGCCATAAAAAAATAAGAAGTTATATTCCATCCGTCAAAAAATAAATAAATAAATAAAACATTTGAAAAATATAAATTTCAAAAAACTTGTTTGATTAAAAAATAATTATTTAATTAATTTTTATATTATTACTCTATCCGTTTCAAAAAAAATCAGTAGAACATATAAAATATGTAAATTAATAAATTTAAATTTTTTGAAAAAATATATTTTTAACAATATTATCCTTACAATTGGACCATATAAAGATAGAAAGAAAGAAAAATAGCGTTGATGTGACATAAAAAGAAAAAAAAATAAATATTACAAATTAAAAGTAATAGCTTAAATCATTCTTTTTTTGACAATAAAAATGTACATACTCATTCTTTTTAAGAAAAAAATAGTATAATTTTAGATGGTGAAATAATTATTGAAATGATAGATCATAATGTTGAATTAGTGAGTAATATTTGATAAAATAAAAATTAATTAGAAATTTGTACCTTAAATTTTCTATAAAATGAAATATTTCACTTAGTTTGAGATTGTGAAAAGCGATAAATATTGTTTTTTTTTTAGACGGATGGAGTATGAACTAACAAATGAAATTAAAAAAATTTGTTTAGAGAAAAACTCAAAAAAGAAACCAGGAGAGAAGAATCAACTATTCCTTCTATTTCAAAATTAAAAATATTTTTGAAAAATTACGTTCTTAAAGATAAAAATTTGATTACAATTTTTATGTAGAAAAATATTTTTTTTAAAAATAATGTACTTTTTCTATATTTACAATAAAATCATAAATCAGAAGTATCGTGATATTTTATGATGTTGAAATAAAAAATATTTTCTTAATTTTAAATTAGTCAAAAAATAATTATTTTTAATTTTAAAACATACTTATATAATAATATTTATGAGATATATATGATGAGTTCCTGTCCAAAAAGAGTATTTTACATGTGTGTGTGTGTGTGTGTCTCTCTCTCTCTCTCTCTCTCTCTATATATATATATATATATATATATATATATATCACTTACCGTATATGGCAAAAAGCTTTGGTGAATTTAATATTATGATGATTTCATGATCATACTATTTTTTACTGTATATGATCATACTTGAAGGCGGAAGCATATGTTATTATTGTTCACCATTTTCCGGACTATTATTCAGAAACTAACAAATTCATATGTGCTTGTAACCAATTCTCCTCCATTTTTTTTTTCTTTCAGAAATATGGTACCAACTCTTTAAAATTGAATGGCTGTTAGGCTTCCAGTAAAACAGGTTTTAAAATTTTATGGTGATAACTTTTTGGTATCTATTCACTGTAAGACTGAGTTCAATTTGAAATATTAACGAATAAAATATAAATATATTTTAAAATTTGATTAATTATTTAAATTTTATCAATTTTTTTTTAATATTCTATGTATCTCTTGAAACTACTCAGACTCGATTCATATTTGTGTTCGATTTAATAATTAAACGAATCATATGTTGTAATCCGGCTTTAATTATAGCACAATAATTCTGATAAAATAATATCCACCTGAATCGAGTGATGCTCACTCTTTCCTTAAGACA
>JAUMHB010058313.1:0-14019 GCA_032359685.1 Pittosporum tobira
AATAAATAAATAAATAAATAAATAAATAAATAAAAATTAAGGTCCCAAATGGGATTATCAATATCATCAAACCAAAACTTTCCTGTAACTAAAAGCCTTAAAAAATTAGTGAAGCAATTAAGCTCGAGTCACCAGATGTTCAACTCTGACTCAATACTTTTTGTTAAGACCTCTTCCGGGCCCAACAAGCAGAAGCATACAACTTAAACCGGTCCTGTGGCGTGCTGACCTTAGTTAGACCCATTCCGCCATCCCAAGTCAAACCATGGCCGCCCCCCCGGCTCCCTCCTCAACTTCTCCCTTTAATTTAATATTACTCCATCCGTTTTCACAATTATAGTAATATTTAATTTTTTTACATATCTTAAATTTTATTTATTTAGTTATAAAAAATTTGTCTAATTATCTTTTTATTATTTAAATTTGAATATTATAGTACTAGTTAAGATGATGAACCATAATATTTGAATAGTGATTGAATTAGTTAATCATATTTGATTAATTAAAAATAAATTAAACAATTTACTTCATTAAATTTTACAAAAACAAAATATGTTGCAAAAATTATGAAATTTCTAGAAAAATATAATAATTGTGAGACAAATGTAATATTATTTATATTAACTTTATTTAGCTATATATATACTCAAAATACTCGGCCGTTTACAGTTTGAAATTGGACCGTCATTCAGTCAAAATATTCAACGGTCAATATTCAAAAATACCTTCCTCTTATGATTTTTGAACGTGTTTCTCTTCATTTTTTCCCTACCTAGCTTTGACCATACCAAAAAGTATTTATTATATTTACCATATGGCACACGTTCTATAATCCAGGTATATATACACAAACAAGTCCATTGAGTTCTTTAATTCATTCATTCATTCATTCACAAAGCACATTACACAATTTTAATCAAGCAATGACTTTCTCATGGAGAAGAAAGAAGACCGGCCGGCCAGGAAAGAGTGGCCTATCCGGTGAAAATTCTGATATGCAACTCACGATCCCCGCCCATTTCCGGTGCCCTATATCTCTAGATTTGATGAAAGATCCGGTTACACTCTCAACCGGAATCACCTACGATAGAGATAGCATTGAAAAATGGACTGAGGCGGGAAACCAAATGTGCCCCGTCACAAATCAAGTACTAACAAGCTTTGATCTTATCCCAAATCATTCCCTTAGAAAAATGATCCAAGATTGGTCCGTGGATAACAAATCTTACGGCATGGAAAGAATCCCGACCCCGAAAATCGTTATAACCTCGTACGATATCTCATACGTTTCTTCGAAAATTGTAGCAGCAAGTCAACGTGGAGATGCGTTCAAGTGCCAAGAGTTGTTGAGAAAGGTCAAAAATTGGGCTAAAGAGAGCGAAAGGAACAAAACAAGAATCATTGAGAATGGAATTGGGTACGTTTTATCGACAACTTTTGAATCTTTCGCAAGTGTTTCCATTGAGAAACATGGGGGTTTATTGGAAGATATATTGTCTACATTAATATGGATGTTTCCACTTGGCCCAGAAGGCCAGTCCAAGCTCGCAGCGCCTTCATCTCTGCGTTGCATGGCGTGGTTCTTGACGAGTAACAACCTCCCCGCAAAGCAATACGCAGTATTGGCCTTAAAAGAGCTACTCTATATGGATCAAGAACGCGTTAGCTCGTTAATTGAGATTGAAGAAGTTCCTGAATATCTGTTCAAGCTTATAAAAGAGCCCATTAGCCCTGCAGCTACAAAGGCTTCGTTGATGGTTATTTATTACATAATCTCAAACCAGAAAACAACCGAAAAAGTTACATCAAGGTTTGTGGAAATGGGGTTAATTTCTGTATTGGTAGAAATTCTTGTGGATTCCGACAGGAGTTTATGTCAGAAAGCTTTAGGGGTTTTGGACAGCATTTCTGGGACTTATGAAGGGAGAGAGGAGGCTCGGAAAAACGCATTGACCGTGCCGGTGATCGTGAAAAAGATTTTACGGGTGTCAGCGGCGGCAACAGAGTTTTCAGTGTCGATTTTGTGGAAATTGTGTGAGAATGGAGATGGGAGTGCTTTAGTTGAGGCACTGGCAGTGGGTGGATTTCAGAAGGTATTGGTTGCTTTGCAGGTGGGGTGTGGAGACAAGACAAAGATGCAGGCCACTGAGTTGTTGAAAATGATGAATCAAAATAGAAAGAAGCTAGATTGTTTTGATTCATCTGTAGATTTGAGGTATCTTAAAAAGTCATATTGAATACTCATTAACAATTTTGTAATGCATACAATTTTTTTATTTTTTGTTAATTTAAAAAAAAAAAAAAATTTGGGTGTAAGTCTAGATAAGATGTACAAAGGTACGTAGAAGACTTGTCAATTATGCCGATACTGTATGAAACATGTACACAATACTGTTCAATGATACTGATTTTTCAGATGCTAATGATATTGTTCTACAAATCAATTGCCAAACTTGTATGCTTTTTTAGAACAAATTTCTGGAAAAAAAATTATGGATCCGGCTCAATATCAGATGCGATGCACGAATAAAAAGAACTCTATTGTAATTCAGATCTCTAAAAACTAACTCAGCTGCAGGCAACAGACAGATATAGCAGTACAACAATAGTAAAAGCTTGATTAATCATCAGCAGAATTGTAACCATTTCTGCAAATATCAATTCTCAGTAAAAGAACTTAGATCAACAGGGCACCCTGAATAATGCCAGGGATACTTTCCAATTTAGTGATCTCTAGATTGTCCTGTTATTCCAAATCCACTGCCAAACTAATATGCTTTTGCAGAAAAAAAAATTCAAAAACATTTGACTCTATTCAGATGATTATTCGAAATTCTGTAAACATGTTAATGCACTGCAACAAAATTGTAAAATAGAATCAACCGCAGTAAATCTTAGAAGAACAAAATAGTAAATCTGAATCAGCTGCAGAACGGTATCTAATCTATTACAGTCAACACCTACAAGAAATGTATAGTCCTCACTGTCCACAGAAGTCATCCTCTACTTTCCACTTCTAGAATTATCAATTATCAGACAAGAACACAGTCACATACAAATGTATGACTAGAAGAATTCTATTGTATTTCAGATTTCTAAAGAATCGCAACATACCAACAGATCCAGTACAACAGCAAAGTCCGAATAAGCTGCACAATTCTATGACAAACATCTGCAGTATATGCATAGTCCTCAATATCAGCAGTCAACCTTTACCTTCCATTTCTAGGAATACGAATTCAATAACAACAATTTTCAAAACTGGCAAACTCACACTCAAAACTCGGCTGGATGGTTCTTGGTGGTGCAAGGGCAGCACAACAGCTTTCGCATATAAAAACTGGCGGCACAACTTTAGAGTCATTAATCCCGATGCAGCGAGTATGCTGCCACACCTCACATATATCACAAGCCACCATTCTTTCCCCATCATCATCCTTTGTCCCACACTTGCATTTCACTGTCCAATTATCCGGCCCACCTTCATACTTAAACTCACTATCCATATCAATTCCTACACCTCTCACGAAAATATCCGAACCGGATTCAGCCACCCCAAAAAGCACTTCATCCACTTCCTCCATTCCTTCAATGCTGGTTACCAAGAATTTCTCTGTGATATAGTAAGTGTCCCTAAATGCATTCTGCACTATTTCCCTTAGATCACCAACTGTGAAATACAAAGGAACGACAATTTGCTCTCCCGGTGGATATCCCCTTGTGAATTCAGCTTCCATATCAGTAAAGCTTGGCATTAATCTGCAAATGAATCTCAGTAACTGATCAGGCCCATCTGTAAAAGGCCATTCTTTTAGAAAATGCTTACTATCAATTACTGCTCCCACAGCCAATTGAAGCATTTCTGAATATTCAGGGTAATTCAACAGCACATTAGCATACAAATATGTGATATCAGTGTAAACATCATTCCCAGACAATGTAGCCACTGGCTGAACTATTACAGGAGCTAAATCCACTTCTAAATCAGTCAGAGTAGCCACATTGTCAACCTCGTGAATCGTGTATTCCAATACACGAGTTGAACGATTTACAGCACGAGAAACAATGTAACCACCAACGATTACATTATTAATTGATTTCAGGACATAGTCAATCAACCCTGTGTCTCCAATATGCATACGAGCAGCATCCCTCACTTCTTGCCTAGTCATCCCACAACTATGGACCCCATTTGCTGATGCTTTCTTTTGTTTCAATGCATCAACAACAATTTCTGCAACATACTCCATTCGTTTTACTGACCACCTGCTTCCCATATCAGCAGCAACAATACTAAATTTCCTGCATTTCACATTTTTTTCCTTCAAAACTGGTCTTGCTAAAGATCTTGAAGAAGAACTTGGTGGTATAGCAGCTGGGGCTGATTTTCTTGGCAGTGGACCTTGGGGTTTGATAGTAAGCATGAATTTGAGAAGATCCCGAATTGTGATTAATGGGGCTTCACTCAAATCTCTGTAACAGCAAATGATCCTCTTCACATCTCTATACTGATTTGTGGAACAGAAATCTTGAATGATCTGATCAAGTTCAAGGGAGCTCAGAATTTCAATAGCCCTTTCATATTTGTGCTTTGTCACTCCAAAACTGCCATTGCAGAATTTGTATCCCCATTTCCCAAACCATGAGTACCCATATGCAATTCCATGCAGCAACCTAAGATCCATCCCCATTTTCTTGGATACATCCTCCACTGTTATTTTCCTGTTCATAGCCAAAGACCAAAAATTCAGATAAATTATGTCCACGAAATGAATAGTAAAGGAGTAATGCTATGTGTCTCAAATTTGGGGTCTCAAATTATGTTTGAGACTCCATACTTGAGACACATAACATAACTTATAGGGAATATGGTCCAATCCAAACAAACACAACAGTTAATACATGAGATTAAAATCAAAAATTGGGTTACCTAGTGCGAAGATTAGTACAAATCCGGTCCCAAAGGTCCATGATTTCTTGACCACATAAATGTTTAGATCCACCTTCCCTCCCATTGATACAAAGGAGATGCCCAAACCCATTGCAATGAATCAACCCATGTAAAAGATGACTTTGCATATCAAAAACTCCATCAGGCAAAGGCTTATACCACATCTCATCAACCGGAACTATCACATGGTACTTTCTTTTAGAGACCAAATGATGGCTCCAACCTAAATCGTAAGAATATCATAAATCCATTAAACCCCTAATGACCAAATTCTCAAATTCAATCCAAAACTAAGGACCCAGATCAAAATTCAAGACACCAAAACACCCACTGTTATCATAATGTCCTTTCTTTCTGAGAAAAAATAGTGAACTCCAACCAAAAGACGGTAATAACATAGACCATTAAATCCTAAGTGGCGAAATCTCAAATTCAATCCAAAAATTAAGAACCCAGATCAGAACTCAAAACACTCAATTCAGAAAATACCCACTGTTATCATATAATACGTTCTTTTTGATACAAAATGGCGATTCCAATACCATATACCCATTAAACCCCATTACCCAAATTCTCAAATTCAACCCAAAAACAGAGAACCCACATCAAAATTCAAAATCCCCACTGTTATAGTATAATACATTCTTTTTGAGACAGCATAGTGACTCCAATACCACATACCCATCAAACCCTAATACCCAAATTCTCAAATTCAATCCAAAAACAGAGAACCCAAATCAAAATTCACATACCCAATTAACAAATTAAAGAAAAAACGAAAAGGGTATGATATTCAAAGGTTAATTACCTGTGTAGCGGCACTGGTCACAGAAAGGTTGAGTAGAGTACTTTACACTCTCTTCAATGGTGTACAAAGGAATAACAAATCCTTTCTTGTGGACCAAAAGCGTGCACCAAATTGGCATTCCATTGATGTTGTACTCCTCCACTTCGGCGCATTGTTGAAGAAAGTGGCGCACGTTATCACGAAATGGGCCTGAGGGCAGCGGGATTGGGCATCCCGGGTCTGCAAATGTATGGAAGCCATAAAGCTTTGGTGCTTTCTTTCTCTTTTTAGGGGTGTCAAGGGTATCTTTGTCCATTGATTTTTCTGGCGCTTCTGGGTATTTTTTTGTAAAGATTCTCGAAATTAAATTTCGACTCTGGAGAGCTAGAAAGGGGTAGCTACAGGGAGAGAGTCATGGAGGTTGAACTGAAGAATTGAAATTCAAACGTGGGTCCCTGAGGTGTATTGTACTAGCGTAGTATCGTCCTTGGGAGCTGACGGTTGGATTGGGAAAAGTGAAAAGATATCTCGGCCGTTTATAGTAGTTTGACGGTTTAAGGCAGTTTTTAGATTCCGCAACTTGACGCAGAAAGAGAAACAGTTGAACTGCTACCAAGTGAAATAACAGTTCTATTAGAAATTATTTCAGTCGATCTGAAAATGGCCAAAATTGAAAAAGGATAAACTCAATATTCCACAACATTCGTTCGTTAAAATTCTTGTTTAATTGAAAATTCGAAAATTAAAGATAATTATATAAAAATATTTTTAATTTGTTATTTTATTATATAAGTATAGAAATTTTTTGACACTATCTCTAATTAAATACAGTACATGTTTTTAAAAAAATTTCTTATTTTGTATAAAATTTATTTATTCTTTCTGTTCTAAAATTTAAATTTAAAATAAATTTATTTTATATTAATTGATATCAAAATCAATGTTATAAATTATATATATATATATATATATATATATATATATATTTACTTCATGCGAACTTTGAGAATTTAAAATTTAAATAAATTTATATCATAATTTAAAATTTAAATAAATTTTAGATAGATAGTTTGATAAAAATCTGAAGTGCG
Organism: Pittosporum tobira; assembly: GCA_032359685.1. Taxonomy (NCBI): domain Eukaryota; kingdom Viridiplantae; phylum Streptophyta; class Magnoliopsida; order Apiales; family Pittosporaceae; genus Pittosporum; species Pittosporum tobira. The sequence goes on from JAUMHB010058313.1 coordinate 6,830, forward strand.
AAAGATATATGTTTGTACTCTCTAGTAGACTGTAAAGGCTTCAAAAGAGAGGCCCTTAAGCTGTTTTGAGCCCATGAGATCCACTGATCCAGAGTCCATAGATGCACTTTAAGTCTGGAATAGAGTTTTTCCCTTTTCTTTTTCCTTATTGTTAAATGTAAGGAAATTAATTTGATCATTATTTTTACAATATAATAATACTCTTTTGAGGACTGCAACAGTGCTGAAATATCAATCTCTTTATTAATACTTAAATATTGTGTTTGGTTATCATTTTTTTAAAAAAACTAAATAAAATAAAATTTTACATTGAAAATGATTGGTGTTTGGAATGAAATGGTTGGTTAGTCTTAGTGAAAGTATAAATGGAATGGATGAAAATCACAATCTCCAAAAAGAATAAATATTCACTTCTCGTTCTCTAATACTTTTCAGTTTTAACAAAAAAAATTTAAGACTAATAAAATATTTCTTTTCAACCATCACTTAATTTTAATATAAAATTTTATTCTATTTATTTTTATTTAAGAAATAAAAATCAAATGCAATATAATTTTAATTTAGGATAGAAGCGTAGAAGTCAAAGTTCCATGATACTTTCTCTTGTCCATCAAGAAAAAAATGTACCGACAAGAGGAAATATTGCTCCAAGAAACTTCAGTGTATTGAACGGGAAAACAAAAGGAGCCAACGTTCATGGTGGTTGCCCACTTAACATGCACCATCATGGTCATACGCTAGCAAGAAGGTCCATCTCAGTGGCTATATTATTCGATCACTATTCACAACTTGAGGCACTGAATTGACTTGCTAACCACGAAACGGTCCATCTTGACTTGCTAACAACGCAATGGTCCATCGAATTAGTATATTATATAATGCCCTCCTACCTCTTATCTCTCTCACACACACTCACACTCTCTCTTAAGCAGCAAATAAATAGCTATGAATATACAGAAAGCTGAAATTATCTGTAAATCTCTTCCCCTTCTGGGCTGTGTTTTGAGTACTTTCATCCTTATCTTCTCCTCTTCTGATTATGATTCGGATTCCGGCAGTACGCACGCGGACGAAAATACTTCCAAATTGAAAGACGGCAAGGAAGCCGATAGAGCTATTGCTTGTAATATAGCAGCAGTACAGAAGCATTTCCAGCAACCTCAACATATCAAAGGACTTGGAGCATGATCTTTTTTATTTTATTTTCTCTTTTGGTGGGGTATGCCCGGCCAAAGCCTCGGCAACAAGCTACCGTATATATGGAATGAGATTCTATTTTCTCACTAGCTACCATATATGATATGCTCGGTTAATTAGAATATGTATCAAGTTTGTGGGGCTTGTATGCATTTGTACTATGTTGAATAAGAATATAAGATGATGCATATCATAGTAGCTATAGAATCTCATTCCCTTATATAATTTTTTTTTTAAATATTAAGGTTTTAATTAACTTTACTTTAATTGTTCCCTAGCTAACTTCATCCAGGAACATTCATTCTTAATTAATCATCTGCCACCGATTACGATATGGCTACTCACTTTAGACTTTAAGTAAGATCACAAATTAGAGATTTAATTTTAACTTCTTTTTTTTTTAAAGGCTCCATGTGTGTGTGTGTGTGTGTGTGAAAGAGGTGGCTTCCCTAGGAGCTCTAGCAACCTGATCAACCATATCTTCATCAATTACTATGTTTAATCATGTTGATATCAGTTGCTTAATTAGAGATGAAGCTGAAGAATCCCAACCCATACAGGCTGAGTGACGTTTATCTATCTTCTCGTTAAAATTCCACATAAAGGACAATAATTGAATCAAACAATATTATTATGTGACAAGTATTTCAAAATCGCAAATTTGTCAAAAGTGCGTGCACTAATTAATATGCTATCCAAAGGAAGTACTCTCTCTGTGATACCATTTCTTTTGTTGTCCTAAAATAAATTATTTATTTAAATTATCATTTTTAGTGTATAAGTACTTATTGATCATCTCTTTATTTTACATCAACACTCTCTTTCTCTAACTATTTCTATTTTTATGCGGTTGGCTAATATTATAAAAAAAAAAAAAGGCAACATGGTAAAAATATGATAGTGTATCTTGTTAGATCAACATTTTAATCAAACAACGTCGTTTTGGTTGCTTTATTTTTCTTTTCTTTAAAGCGACGTCATTTTGTATTATAATATAATCTAATTTTCACTATAATGTATCTTGTGTATCCACTTTTTTCTCAAAAAATAAATTCTCTCTTAAAAATAATTTTTTTTAATTTATGTATTTTTTTATATGTTTCTCATCTTTTTGAATAGAGGAATTATATTGGTACAGATTAAAAGAAAAAGATTACTAGGGGACAAGAAAGTCACCTGCAACTAGTGCTACGGATCAATGACTTTAGTGCTTAAAAATGGAAAGGTGAGTTTGTGCAAAAGTGAGCTCTCCACTTTTTCAAAAATATTATAGCTCAAAAATCACATATATCTAGTGACACTAACCTGGAGGGAGACTGGTAATTCAAATAATACCAATACTTATATATTCTACTTTCTGCTTTCTGTCTTTATGATGACCTGAAATGCATTATGCGTTAATTTTACTTTTAATCATGGGATTACTACATTCGTGTAGCTTTTCCCCTTAATTTTAGGCTAAACACTACGCCTTTATACGTAGAAAGTCAAGTTATATTCGCGTTAAAGTATATTTATTTTTTTAATTACGATTAATAATCGATTAAATTCTAAATAGTTCTCTAATATCTAAATTAATTGGACATCTAAATATTGATTAATCTTCACTTATGTACAATTAGTATCTAACTTCAACTATCTAAATACTTACCACGTAGGTCCCATATCAATTTTTATAATAGAGACATGATAGAGTGAAATTTTTTGTCGAAAATTCCATAGTAATGTGTGTTGTGTGTGTGTGTGTGTATTTAACTGACTTCAACTTGCAAGCTTCCCAAACGTTACACACACACATAGGTGCCATGAATCCATATATGGTTCATGATCCTTGTGCTACTATGGCTAAGAAAATGAAAAGAAATTTCTTTAATTAGGTCCAGAAGACGGACTTCAGTTCCGAGTTTTCTACACATCTCGCTAAATTAACAAATAGATTTGGTTGATTCCTTTATTCTATCAAGTCTGGTAGCGCAGCATTCTTGAATGGAGAGAACAAATAAGAGGAGAAGCGTGTACTCCTTCATGCTCATTAACAAAATTTTAATGCAATTAAACATTTGCTGACTGAAAATTTTGAATTTGCAGTAACGATTATTAGTTAAATTTATTAGTCAAAAGCAATTAACATTAATATCTAACTTCAACAAAAATGTTATAATATTATTTAACTAACTCATACCAGTGGAGACCTCCCGTCATAATCTTTCTTATTTGGATCAGCTCCAGCTCGAATCAAGCCTTTGAGCTGATACAGATCGCCATAATAGGCTGCCCTATTTACCCGCAGAGCAAGTTCTGCCTCTTGTTTTCCTATATGAAAGGTGATATCTGACTCCAGTTGCTTTACACGAAGATCGGATTCTTTCCCCTGCCAACTTTTATCATCAGATGACCGTGTGCACATGATACTTGGATAAAATTAACTCAAGAAATTCCACATTCTTTGAAGAATTTGCTCAGGCACTTAAAGATTGTACAACCCAAAAAAACAAACAAACAAACACACACACACACACACACACACACAAGTATTGAAGAGAAGGTAATGCCATATTCACATATAAATTACCTCTAGTAGGTTGTTCAATATTTTCCGCCCGTGGTGAAAATATATCTCAAGGATATTGGTAAAAGATTGTTTATCAAGCTGAAGAAGCCAACACAGCTCACAAACTCTAACTGTATAAGGCTGAGGAAGGTTACAAAGGATAGAAACTTCTCCAAATAAGCTGTTAGGCTTCAGAATTCAGATATGAAACCATGTCTTCTCAACCATCTTCACAGATTCAGACCTCCTCCTGCACCAAAATGGTTTCTGTCAGTCACACCGTCCAATGTTTAAAACTTGGGTCAGCAGGGAGTAAGTCATGAAACAGATACAGGCGCACAAACAGACAGACGCACAAATTTTCTAAGTAAATAAATAAAGATATATATATATATATATAGGACCTCAATAAATAACTATAAAGATATATTTTCCAAAGGAAAAAAAAGCCGTACCAGAACACCATGGCAAACAAAATAAAGTTGATCGACCACATTTCCCTGTTCCATTATCAGTTCCCCTGGCAGGAAAAATTCCTCATGAATTAATTACCTGCAAAATTAATAGATCAGTTAGAAAAAAGGGTGTTACATCCAACTTTCAGTGAATACAATAGTTCTAGACTTGATCGATTTCACCAGTAATGGATAGTAAAATCCGCGAATTAACTTTAAATTTTAAAATATGCTCACTCAAATAACCAAACTTACAATCCGACTGATAAATTCTGAGGAGCATCCTTGAAGATAGTAACATTTACAATGTATGACTTATACAGCGCTTGGGAAATCTGCAAAAAGGAATGAGCACATCGTGGAATATATACTTCTCCAATTCTATAAGTTTGGATATGACTAATTAAGAAGAAACAAGAACCCATTTATTACATTCTTTTTACGAATGGAGATGGGAAGATCTTGAAGAACAGGAGCATCAGTATAACTGCTCTCATACTGTAACCTTAAATGACCTTTGATATGGTTACGAGTGTCCTTCCCAAGTCTATTTCTGTTCATATATTTGATGATATCTGTCATTTTATCCCTATCTCTTTCTGTCTTTAATCCTTTCACAATTAATGCTGCCATGTTACCGATCAAATAAGCGCCAATAACCATGTCAAACGATACAAAAATAATTATGAATATCATTTCTCAGATTCACTGCATGTATATTTCCAATTTTCCATAGCCTGTAGCACAAAAAAATGTCCGATTAGCACAACACAAAGATCCAATCATACCGTTTCAGGAAAGGTTTGCAGTTATCCTTGTTGCGGATATTTCAAACAAATCTAGCAAATAAATAAATAATACAAACAGGACAAATAGATTCTACTTTAACTAAATAAAACAAGTATGAGGATTTATCGGTTTTTCAGTAATCCGATGGCAAAATTGTAACAGTTAAACTGAGTTTAGGCGTGTATGAAGCACTGTCCTTAAGAGAATATTTCCGTTCCTCGAATAAAATATCTCAGTGCTTAAGGTTGATGACGGAACTCTCTTCCAAGATTCAACAACTCTTTTTCCCCACTAATCAGCACTAAAAGTAGTGAAAGACTCGCGAACAACCTTTAATTATCGTTTCTCGAATTCGGAATGAATTAAATTTACATCAACATAATATTTAAATTTTCGTAGATCTTGAAAATATATCTATATATATTTTCTATAACTGGAATTGAAAGACTTGCAGATGGTTTATATAGTATATATATTTCTTAATAGAAAGGAATAAGAAAATTGGTAGACTGCTGGACTAAAAGAGAATGAAGAGGTTTTGGTATTGCATGTATGTATTTATAAAAGAAAAGCACTGCCGCTATTATAGTAAGTTTTGTTAAACCGTTGTTTACTTTTCGAACAGGTGCAACTGAAGTTGACTTAGTTTCCTTTAAAATGTAAGGTCGCAACTTTACCGTAATAACATTTTGAAATTTATTTTTAAAATATAGTAATTCATTTAATAAATAATAAATTGTATTTTTTATTTAATAAATAAATTACAACAATCCCCCACATATTTTAAAGATAAATGAAATAGACATTTGAAACGAATTCGAGCAAGGAAGACGAGAATGTAATGCATAAGCATTGGTGTCTTTTGGACTTGAACCCTTGCATAGAGGAAATATAAGTGAACCACAAGAATTCGGTGAAACTACGTTTCTTAAACCTCCTCTCTTGATGTGGAACAGGATTATATCACTCATATCACATTCTCTAAACGAAGTTTGTTCAATATGGTTGGGCACGTTTCGACCTTGCACTATTCTTGGATTTCATGAGTGCTCTAGAGACACCTGCCTAGTTCTCATAGGAGCGGCCCCACTCCACACTCACATAGATATGTTTCCATCAAGTGTACGTTACAGCTTCTGCACACCACCTAAATAGTAGGCTATGGAACAATTAAGAGTCAATAGACTTCAACTTTCTTTGTTGACTCACTATTTTACACCATAGGGATGAACTCACAGAAAATAACATAGATAGTGTTTTACAAGTCACCCAACAACTCGTTTTTACCCATTGAACCTAATTCATGGGACCTCCAATCACATAGGTTGGGTTTCCATCACTGTTGACTCCTGTACTAGGCATGTATTGCTCACTTGAACTCTATTCAGTGGCTTGGTCAATGCATCCGCAATATTCAATTCTGACCTCACAAAATCAATGGATATAGTTCCATTGGATAACAGTTGTCTCACAATGTTATGTTTAATGCGTATATGTCTAGTTTTACCATTATATGTTCCATTTTCAGGCCTTCGCAAAGCAGCCTAACAATCAAAATGTAAAAATACAGGTGGAACTGGTCTTGTCCATAATGGAATGTCCTCCAAAAGATTTCTAAGCCATTCAGCTTTAGAACCTACCTTCTCTAAGGCTATAAACTCAGATTCCATAGTGGATTTTGAAATGCAAGTTTGCTTGGACGATTTCCAAGATACTGCTCCCCTCCTAGGGTAAATATGTAGCCACTTGTAGATTTGGATTCATGTGAATCAGAGATCCAGTTAGCATCACAATAGCCTTCAAACACTGCAGGATAACCACAATAATATAAACCATAATCCATAGTTCCACACAAATATTTAAGTATTCTACATATAGCAATCCAATGATCCTTATTAGGTTTCTGAGTGTATCTACTAAGCCTACTTACAGTATATGCTATATCAGGACTAGTACAATTCATAAGGTACATCAAGCTACCTATGGTTTGTGCATATTGAGATTGAGGTACACTTGACCCTTTATTTTTCTTTAGATGTAAGCTAGAATCGTAGGGGGTAGACATGGACTTATAATTAAAGTGATCAAAATTTTTAAGTATTTTCTCCACATAATGCTCTTGAGAAATCATATGACCATTTATCACTTAACTTAATTTTACTCTCAATATCACATTCACTTCACCCAAATCTTCCGTA
>JAUMHB010058335.1:1455-15109 GCA_032359685.1 Pittosporum tobira
ATTATTAAAAATTTTAAATTAAATATATTATAATAATATAAAATATTTAAAAATTATAAATTTAATAATATAAATAAGAGAATAATGGAAGACAAGAATGGGACCACAAAGACCCACTAACACCACATATTATTCATTTCAACTTTTCATGATATCGAAGCTATCTTCATCCGAAAAAGAAAACAGAGAGAAACAGAGACAGAAAACAAAGAGGGCAGAAATAGCTGCGCTACCTTTTAGATGCGATAAAGAGACGATCGACGACGCCTTTGAAAGGCGCCGTCGTCGAAGATGGTGGTTACTGGCGATAAAGAAACAAGAAGACCAAAGACTGTGACCGTGAAGAACTGTGGCTGTCGAGGACTGTGGTCACCGGCGTTAAAGAGATGAGTGATGTTTTTATCTTATCTGTATTTCGGATATACCCATATTTGGTTTTGCTCATCAAAATATATATACTTTTCCCCAAAAACAGTGACTGGTCAATTTTTATTTTTTTTCCTACCATATAGTGTCGCTGACATATCGATGAATCGATCGATTCATACGATTCTGAATCGTATCGTGTAATACTATTGCGGTTCCAACTTATATTCCGATTCTATCTTGATTCCGTATCGAAAATGTTGTGTATCGAATTGAATCAAATCGTATGATATGTATCGCGTATTGTACAATTTTGACAACCATCTCGATTTAGAATTAAAATTTAGTTAAAATGATCACCCAGCTGTTGATTTCACTAAAAGAAATGTATTTTAGCAAATTAGATAATCTTATGGGTGAATAAATTGTATATCAACATGATAGTGACGCAGTTTGCAGACCAATGACTTTATTATACCCTAAAACTGGTTTTATATAACCAAAATGCACAATGTTTTGTTCAGCTACGTCAGTTATCTACTTTATGGTGGTTTAAATGTGATAGGCTCAATTGTGGTGGTCTATTTACTATGATCATTCTACGTGGTACCTCAATTAAATACCATGCTCAGTTTTGCATGTATTTACCAATCTTTGTCAGACTTTCTTTACCATGCTCAGTTTTGCATGTATCCGTGCTGGTAATCCCACAAAACACACCTTTATCAGTACACTACTTTACACTTATTTAAATTAATATATGTGCAATAAATATAACTTGCTTGGGCAATACAGGTGAAACAATCGCTACAATTAATAGCTTTATATAATAGAGGGCAAAAAGATTCACAAAATAGCGGTTGCATAACCATGCTCCTTGCTTTATATAATAACTAACTACATTACCTACTAGTACTGGAAAAATGCATTTTTGCGTCTTTTCAGTTTTCTCAACTCTTTCTCGGACTCTTCATCTGAGTATTCATTCATCGATTCCTCAACTTCTTCAACTGATTTTTCATGTAACTCCTCATGTTCGGTCCACTCTTCATCAGTTTCTCTGTATATAAATGTTTGTATAAGGAACAAACTTTCACAAACAAACTCAAACTCGACTAGTAAAGGCAAATCAGCTCGAACTCAAAAGAAAAAGGTCATTTAACTTGGCTCTTTTAGCACTCCTAACTTATAGTATATTAAGAGCTCAAATTTTGGCTTTTTTTTAACTGCAACAAGTAGTTGTATGAAAACTTTCACCAATACAGGGAATCCGATGATGCACCGAGTGCTACGACCACTATAGTTAATCAGGATTCTGATAAAAAGGAAGAATTGCCACTTGTATCTTATAAATATAAGCCTCTTTTAGTCCAGGATTTAGCAATTGACGTTGGTGTTTCAAAAAGGATTAGCTATTCAACTCCAGGTAAAATAATTTGATAAATTTTAATCCATCAAATGCACTGAGTTAACCATTGCTCGCAGTTACTAGTATAGCGAAAAATTATAAAATTTTAAATCATCGCGTGTTTCGTAATGATGAGTCCTTACTACAACAAACTTGAGATATGAGGACACATTTAATAGGGCATTTTGGTGAAAATGCATTATTAGAAGACTATTAAGGTGCGTAGTTAATTGCTGCGAGACATGATGCTTCTATTGAGGCGTTTTGATATTCTAGGCCCCTAGTTGACTATTTTGTCATTAATTATATTTATTTAGACTCAAATATTTAAACACAAAAAATTCGGAACAAACTTTTAAGCTCACAGTTCCACCCCAACCCCCCACTTCCGTTTCACTAACCTTCCGCATCTCTCATTCTTCCCCTGATTTCATTTTCTTTCTCGAGTGGAACTGAGTTAAGGCCTGCTAAATATCCAATCCATTGAAAGTGGTCTTCTATTTGTCATCATCTTTGATTACTTTTTTCTACTGAGGGGGTTAGGTTTGCATAATACAGTTTGAGCTCAACTAAAATTTGAGTTTATTCATCAATATTGTCTGTTTTGTTTCGATCGAAGGTTTTATGTTCGCTGTTTAAAGACTTCTTGACAACCCATTGAAGTTTTTCATTCTCTGTCATGTAATTGTTCAAAATAGGTACTGAAAACAAGCTATATCTAAAAACTCTTTATCTTCAGCTCTCTTTGTAATACACAAATTACATTTGAATTGGATTTGATATTATTTCATATTATGACATATGATTCTCCTGAGGAGGAGGAGGAGAGAAGGGGGGGTTGTTTCTTTTGTTGGTGAGGAGGGTTGAGTTATTTCATAATTTCTTTTTGTATATTATGATTTCCTTTCACCTGGAATATGGTTATTTTGAATGTAAAGTTGAAGCTTTTATTTTTCTTAGCCTATGAAAATTGACAACAGAAAAAGAATCAAAGCAAATTGAGGAATATATAAGTGAGGCCCTACGACCTCAGGTTTAATTTTACACATCAAGTGAATTTTTTTTTTCTTCTATTGTGAGAATTTCTTTCATCCCTGATATTTCCATCTTAAGAACTATAGATAGTACAAAAATCAAAATGAAATTTTCTTTTGCTTTCCATTTAAAAACTCATAAGTCGCCAATACAGGGTGGCAGAAAGAGGCAAACGTAGAGGCTTATACTGAATAGCCCAATGTGCGGATTACAAGAAAATAGTACGCCTTAGGGATATCAGGAGGTTTAACTCTACAAAACTCTCATGTGGAGCAAGATCAAAAGAAAGTGGTTCAACTAAAACTCAAAAGAGCTGCTCCTGATAAGAACAAATTGACCAATTGCTTGTCCTTAGCTCAAGAAATGGACTGTTATCAAGGTAATTTAAGTACATATAACTTCACGTACTAGTCATGTGTGTGTATGCCAGTTATAAATTGTTCAAGTCATATGGTTAATTTGAACTTCATAGAGGGAAAATTAAATTCCATGGATGAGTAATGTTGGACTTATTATTATTGTCACCTCTAATCAATTAAAATTTTGGGTTTACATGACTAATTGGTCATTGTTTGAGTAATAAGTCATAGATTTAGAGTTTGGGAACATTTTCCAATTGATATATTGAAATTCTAAGGTAACCGTCACTAGTAGGAGATATATGTATCTAGTCTAGTATCTTTTTTATCTAAGAGAAACATAGAATGTTATTGCAAAATTCACATCGATTAGTTATATTCTCATTTCTCTTCTATTAAATGAGTTTGTAAAAATTACTCTCTCTATCCCACAAAATGAGTCGCATTTTTAAGATTTAAAAAAATTAAACATATAGTACTATCTAGTGTTTGCCCAAAAATGATTGTCTAGGTTGTGGGGGTGACATTATGGTGAAAATTGTAATATTTAAATTATAATATTTAAATTAAGGATATTGTGTCACTTTATACTACCATCATTGAAAAATGAATTTTTTGCGGGGAACGTTACAATGACCTTGTAGTATTTTCTTGAAGTTTTTCTTATTTTAAATGGTTGTTCAAATAGATAAATTATTGTTTATCTAAGTCAGATTTTCAGTATGTGATGAGATTGTGGATGTTTGTTTTTACATGATTATTTCTTTCTTATTCTTGAGGAGAAGTGTTGTTTCTTTACATATAGACATAGTTTAAGTTTTGTGCATGGAAGTCCTTTCGTGTTTCGACGGAAATTATTCTACAAGTGTTTAGATGAAGTTCCTAAATTAGTCATCTACATTTTATCCTGGAGTCTTGCAGATATATTGTGAAGCACTTATAGTTTGGAAAACTGTTTATGTGTGGGATGATTTTGGGAGTTAACAGCATGAGCCCTATGATAGGCATACTACTTCGGCAAGTTGTTGCATCACAAATGATGATATTTTGAATCCAGTTATCAAATCAATGATATGAGCTACAAAGACACCATTTCCTACATTAGTAACTAAAAATCCCAACATATTTCACCCAAAGTTGAAACTTTAAACAATTGAACACTAAAAATCGCGATTTACAACTAATTCAAACAAAATATGGGACAAAGGTTGGAAAATACCTTTTTTCTATGTGTGCCATTTGATTTATCCAAACACTAATTTTCAAAAGCCCTTACAATAGCGTTCAAGGAGCCGGAAATAATTCTCTACTTAGATTTGTATTTGTAGCGGTGATTTCAGAGTGTGCAGATTGTAGACGGTATGAGTAGAATTCCGATGAGGGTTCCAATATCGGGTTTCGGAGAAGAGAAAATAGAGAGGGAGGAGGAATCGGGAGAGAAGAAAGAGAAGAGAAAAGTAAAAATGAGAAAAACGAGTCGACTTTGCTTAGATAGGTCGGGTCTAATTACACGGATCCTGTCAGCGGGTTATCCTATCTAATACTAAAATATTAAAAAACAAAATCCTGGTTACAACTTTTAGAGTGGTTTTCTCTGTTTACGTCTTTTTCTTACATCAAACATCCAAAAGATGTAACCAACCAGTAAAACAGGTAATCAATTACTTTTATTTTTTAATTTTAAATTAACGGTTAAGATGTCTTTCCTTAGCCAATCTGATGGCTGGATTTATATACATCCAAATAGTGGGGATGTATAATAGATGAACCCTTCTGATAATGGTTCTATTAAGAAGAATTAAAATGGGCTGCTTGATATAGAGACCAGATAAAAAGTTGGTGGATATTTGGCCCAATTTGTTACGAAATAGGTCTAGTGCTTAGATATTTGTACTGTATTGGACTCTAACTTGGGCTACCAAAATACTGGCTGTATATTCTAATTATTCATATTTCTTTTTAACTCAAAATTTTGTTTTTTATTATTATTTATTTATTTATTTATTTTTCAAGGGCTGATTAAACTTTAACCTATTATAGAACCATTTGAACTATTTAACTGAGTTTATCTCCCATCTACATGTTATATAAATTTATTGATATATACTATCATGCTATGTTCGCCCTAAGTCAATGCTTCTACCACAATTCGTTTAATATTAAACTTGTCAATTCATATATAGGTTGGTGTAATATATATGCATATACCGATTCTTCATTCATCCTTGTAAATTTTGCATTAACTCTAATTTTGTTACATATATAAATATATCTTGTAGTTTCATTCATTAGTCAAAGAATGAAACATTTATTTAATACACGTAATTTGACGTCTTGTCATTCGTCATAAACCCCCAGATTTTTAGGTTATCACAATAGTAGTACTTAAGAGAGAATCTAAGAGGATAGAAATGTTATTAGTCACAAAAAGTACTCCTAATGTCATTTAGTTTAGGACAAATATAAGTGTACCTAGCCTCTTTTTTTTTTTTTTTGGTTGGGGGGGGGGGGGGGGGGGGGGGGGGGGTGTGGTAGATAGAGTATTTTATAAGATAGGATGAAGAAGGGTTTAGAATTGAATTCTCACATAATTTTCCCTTCACTGAAGATTAACAAAGAAGAAGAGAAAAGCAATGAAGACAATCTAAGTAGGGTAAACTACCAAAAAACTAACTCCTAACGAATTTCCGAAAATACTAACCACCTTCAAAATTTTTGAAACAACCAACAACGTTAATGAAAATAGTAGGATTCTCTACCTAAATTTAACAACCATTACTCCAGTGCTTAGTTGGCATCTATTTTTCTTTTCCTCTTTCTTTTTCGATGATACGGTAGTGACATGGCAAAAAAATAAACAAATAAGCTGATTTTGGAGGGAAAATATGTTGGTCCACCACGGAGGGAAAGTATACCTGTGTATATAAGCTTTTAGAGGGAAGATTGCTAGGGTAGGTAAGGCAATCTCATGTTCACAGCTATTTTTATGCAATAATTGCAGAAGCAAGCTCTAGTTATACAACAAAAGTTGTTTTGAAAATTGAAGGCTATGCGAGGAGCGACACAAATCCTGGTCGAAGATTCTTAAGATGCCCGAATAAACCAATTCTGGTACGTGACAAACGATTTTAAGTCTTCAAGTGGATTGATCTAGAAGCTGATCGGAGATAAATAGATTTTATTAACCAATTATACTATGAGATTGATAAGTTGAAACAAACGGGTTTACGCCTGAAAGAAGAGAACTTGAAGATGAAGGATGATTTTATGCAGGCCCAAGAGTTGTTTAAAGTGGAGAAGACGGAGAAAAATTTCTTATATACAAACTAGAAAGGATAAAGATGGAGAGAAGAATTTTCTTATGGAAAAATTGGAGAGATGGGAAGATTGAATTGGGTTTATGGTGCACTTTGTTTTTGCTTCTTGTGTCTCTTTGTACTGGGTTTGTATTAGTGTATTGGGATTATTATGTATGGGAAGCCTATTGTGTACTTTGTTTTTGGTGTATGGGAAGCCTATATTGTGTACTCAGTTTTCCTTTTTTTTTTTTTTTGTGTATGGGAAGCTGATTGCAGTATACTCTATTTTTGTGTCCCGTTTTGCTCTGTTTTGGTGCGCGCTGCATACAAAATAACTTGATAAACTAAAACTGCTTTTACTGAAACTGTAACTATTTTTGTGTCCTATTTTGCTATGTTTTTACTAAAACTACATAAAATTGAAATTGCATAAAAACGGATACATATCTTGCAGTTCATAAAACCTTGATAAACTGAAACTGCATAAAACTCAGTTCACAAAAACTGTATAAAACTGCATAAACTGGTTACAAAAACTGCATAAAACTGCAACATCTCATACACATTGGAGTTGGTCCAAAAGGTGCGGCAAAGTTGATGGTGGCCTAAAACAGGTATTGGTCAAAAATGGCTTGGCATGCAGGCAAGGCAGCAAACGAATTCGTGGTGCAAAAGACGAAGGCCAAACATTAACCAAGCAGACCTTATTTTGATGCAGAATAGACACTCAGATGCAGTCCAAGTTAGGTCCAGACAGAGGTTGGCTAAACGACAGCTGGGGGCAGTTTTGGGGCGGTTACTGGTTTGAAGAAGGCAGTTTGGGCAGTTGCTGGTTTGCTACAGGAATTATTGTGCTGTAACTTAACTCCCTTGGTGGTTAGGGATGTCAACCACCATATCATTGTATAAATTTGGGGCTGTCCAGATTAGAGTAGGCAATTTGATGCAGGCAATGTTATGTAAGGAATTGTTGTGCATGTTGGCAAGTGTTGTGCAGAAAAATTGTGTGCCAATATTGAATCCTATTTTACTGTGTTAATTTAATAAAAAGGCTGGGTAAGTTGTCCTGTAATTTAGTATTTTATTTACTTATCTTGGTGCAGTAATTGTCTCTAAACCTCATTGATTAAACCAAGCACAAAAGTTTAATTCCGCAAGTTTGTTCTTGGTTATTGGACGGACTGGTTCGGGTTCAAGTGTTCGGACGCGATCACAACACACTGTGGACGGGAAATATTTTTTACATAGACGTAGTAGTAATAACTAAGAATATTTCATGGATAAGTATATATTAGATAAATTAATTCAAAATATGATTGAGAATATTCATTAATGTTTAGTTTTATTTTTCTTTTTTTTAAAAAAAATTAATATTTGTTTTTCTTTTTTAAAAAACTTAATATTTAAATTTTAGTGGTTTAACATCATTGGACTTTATGAGAGATTTATTATGTGAAAGTGAATGAGAGAGTTCAAATGTCCGTGTAAGACATGTTGATATTAAATAATTATTTAACCAACATTATATCTAAAAATAAGGTTAAATTTGTTTATTTAATCTCAGAAAGGAAAAAAAACAATGTAAATTAAAATGTAATATCCATAAAAATATTGTATCACTACTATTGTTAATGATAAATAAAATTAAGTTCACACTATAAAAACAAATTCATAAAAGGTCTAAGATATAAGATATTAAATTTGGAAGTATTAAAAATGAACCTCGAAGTTATCTAATTAAGTAATAGTTTTACATAAAATTAATGACTATTTTCTCATTCTTTTGAATATATGATTTTTTAAATTTTAATGATATATCATACGTTATTATAGTACTGTAGATAATATAATTTTAAATTATATTATACAATTCCTTAATGTATCAAGGGCGTGAAATTATTAATATCTTACAAAATTTGAAGTAATTAATTTATTTATTGAATTATGGTTATTGATATTTAATAAACTTAGAAATGATTAGTAAATAAAGTTGACTTAAATTTATAATATATTAGTTCATAAATTATTAGACAAAAAAAACAAAATTTTAATCAGTTCAAAATTCTTAATAACATATTTATTGAATTGATATTTTTAATTTAATTAAGTGTCAAAGTTGTTAGAAGCATGCTTTGTTGGACTTCATTACGATGAAAAAATATTATAAATAAAATTATTTTAGAAATCTAAAACTTAGACTTTAGATCTCTTATTAGTTCAATTTTGGTTTATTTTTAGTTTGATCCTAATATTTTAAATTGTAAATATAATAATACTTTATTTATTTATTGGTAAAAAATAATACTTAGTATGATCAAATTCCTTTTCTTTTAATATTAATTTTTTGTGTTTTTTATTTTTTATTTTTCAATTAATTATGTGAGATATATTTTTTAGATATTAATAATATAGATTTTTAGTAATTATAAATTATTAAATTCTTTGAGAGAGTTATATTTTGTTATAATGAAACGCGAAAGAGTCTTAAATTATTAGACTCTCTCAGAAAATTTTGTTTATTATTGTATTTATATATATAAATATAGATCCTAACGAACTTGATTTCGGAGTATGCAATTTATTTTTTATTTTTGGAAACTATTTGGGTTTACGGGCACCCATTGGATCAAAATCCTGACTCTCTTGGTAGCCTCAAAGAAAGGATCTACTCAATAATTTGATGGTAAAGATATATTGAGACCTTAGAACATGTTCGATTCTTATATCATGTGTGAGATTTATTTATTCTTCTGAGAATGTGGTTACCTGTCGAGAGACTGATTATTTTTATTATTTCGTATTATTTTGTGTTTAGACATATTATTATTGGTTTGTACCAGACTTGGCAAATGTTTAGATGATGATGATATATATATATATATATATATATAGGGGTCAAGATTCATAATTAAAATTGACTATTTAACCAAAATGATCGTAATCGTTCGTTTCAGATCCAATGGTATAGAATTATTCAGGATAATGGGCTACATGCTAAAATTTTTGGTATGTACGCCAAAATTGGTTATCTAGTTAAAAGGAGCGTGGTCATTCGTTTTAGATCCAACGATGTAGGATTAGTCAAGATAATAGGCTACATGCTAAAAATTTTAGTACGTACGCGCTTAAAAAATTGTTACGTATGCGGCCAAGAATTGAACTCAAGATCTTTTCATGTATTAAGTTATTAATTACATCAATGTGGTTATGCGCTATTATTTATAGCACGTACAAATTATTATTTATGGTACATATGTATCATAATTTTTAACGCTTACGTACCATAATTTTTAGAGCGTAGTCACTAGAAGACAAAAAAGTTGGGGGCAAATCTGTTATTTCACATATTTGCTAAAAATTGTTGCACCATCCTTAATATTTTTTAGCATATAGGTGGACATCCTACACCGTTAAATCTAAAACGGACGGCTAAGATATTTTTGACTATCTTGCTATATATATATATATAGATTTGACCTAAATGGATTAAACTTTAAACGATTTGTAAATGATAGACTTAAATATAGAAGGATAGATATTGATATCCATATTAATACATAATGTCAAATTTCAAATCACATTTTTCTTTATCATTTCGAGCCACTCTCTCTTCCAAGTTAATTTCTTTCTCTAAAATTCTCAAGTCACATTCTTTCTTTAAAATTTTTAATTATTTTATTTTTAATTTTTTTAATGCACTTATTTTTTCTCTACAAGTACTCTTATTTACTACACACTAATTGAATTTATATAAATTATAAATTATAAATTATAAATTATAAATTATATATATATATACACACAAACAAACACGTGAAAATACAAATTATAAACACGTTGTCTACTCCTTTTTTTCTTTATCATGTTGGAATAGTGGATGAGGTAGTGTGCCATTTTTGATAACGTGAGAATAATTTAGACAACTTATATTATTAAATTTTAAAAAAAGTAAATGTTGCAATTTTAATGAAATGTCCAAAAAAGAAAAATGTTACAATTTTAATAGGATGGATGCAGTAATAATACATATAGATAGACTATAAATGGGAAAAATAATTTTTTCGTAACTGTACTCATACCCGTTTTTCAATTTGGTTACCGAACTCAAAACGTTTCCAAATTGGTTACTCTACTCGAATTTTATTTTCGTTTCGTTATTTTTTAAAATTTCGTCCATGTGAGTAACAAAATTTGCTGATGTGGAATCAATCTTAACACATAAGCTGACTTGGCGCTGACATAGAATTTTATAATAACAACCAAAACAAAAAAATTGGAAAATTTTCAATGTTATGTCCATTTTTTCTTCTTTTATTATTATTATTATTATTATTTTATTTTTGCATCAAATTGAAAAATTATAATAGCTTTAACCAAAACAACTTTTTTTTTGCTATTTTCTTTTTATTATTTTCATTTTTATTAAACTAATGGAAGTAATTTTTTTTAACGGAATTACGTTTTTTTGAGTAAAGTTATGGATTTAAAAATTCGCTTATAGTTCAATAACCACTTTGGAAACTTTTTGAGTTCGGTAACCAAATTAAAAATCAGGTATGAGTACAGTTACGAAAAAATCATTTTTCGTGACTATAAACACGTGAAACAACTACTTTCACAACTACTGATTCCCCATACCAACCTCTACAGTAATTATAAAAAGAAGAAACACGAACACTTCTACACTCATCTACTCTAGTTACGGTAATTATATCTGGTCCACCGGTGAACTCTGAGTTTTGCTGGCGAATTTTTCCAATCTGGTGTTGTCCGAAGATAATTGTGTTAATTTTACGAAGAGAAAGAAAATATATGAATGTCTTAATTGGATTATGAGTGATAAGAGTGTAAATGGTTCACCATTTATAGATCATTTAAATCCATTTGATTTCATCATCTAATTAAATCCATCAATTTATAAATTTATATAAAAATTTATAGTCCATATCTATTTAATTAAGGATGGATATAGTTGATTTATTGGATGCTAATCCATTTTGTCAAGTCTAGCTTATACCAAAACTTTTATTAAAAAAGAAAAAAAAAAAAAGTGAACGATACAAAAATAAGGAGCGACTCAACACCTCCAACTTGTGTGTATGATAATTAAGGGAGGATCTTCTAGAGATGTTCACATCACCTACTAAGTTAACAAACACTTCTTTATGAACTCAAACTTCTCCATACCATCTTACCCCCACCCTACATGTCTCAAGGATATTTATTAGTGATTCATGATGATAGGATTAGGGGCCAGCAACTGTTCTCACACTTATACGTCCCAAGTTAATTATGCTCGTTTGATTGTAACGTTTAAATATTATAGACTCAAGTACAGTAAAAATTATGTCTGGTATTCTAAATCTAAGTCATTGAAAACTATTTTGGAAATTTTTTGAGTTCGGTAACCAAATTGAAAATTCGGGTATGAGTACAGTTATGAAAAAGTCATTTTTCCCGACTATAAAAGCATGAAACAACTACTGATTCCCCATACCAACCTCTACAGTAATTATAAAAAGAAGAAACACGAACATTTCTACACTCATCTACTCTAGTTACGGTAATTATATCTAGTCCACCAGTGAACTTTGAGTTTTGCTGGCGAATTTTTCCAATCTGGTGCTGTCCGAAGATAATTGTGTTAATTTTACGAAGAGAAAGAAAATATATGAATGTCTTAATTGGATTATGAGTGATAAGAGTGTAAATGGTTCACCATTTATAGATCATTTAAATCTATTTGATTTTATCATCTAATTAAATCCATCAATTTATAAATTTATATAAAAATTTATAGTCCATATCTATTTAATTAAGGATGAATATAGTTGATTTATTGGATGCTAATCCATTTTGCCAAATCTAGCTTATACCGAAACTTTTATTAAAAAAGAAAAAAAAGAAAAACGGGAACGATACAAAAATAAGGAGGGACTCTACACCTCCAACTTGTGTGTATGATAATTAAGGGAGGATCTTCTAGAGATGTTCACGTCACCTTCTAAGTTAACAAACACTTCTTTATGAACTCAAACTTCTCCATACCATCTTACCCCCACCCTACATGTCTCAAGGATATTTATTAGTGATTCATGATGATAGGATTAGGGGCCAGCAACCGTTCTCACACTTATACGTCCCACGTTAATTATGCTCGTTTGATTGTAACGTTTAAAGATCATAGACTCAAGTATAGTAAAAATTATGTTTGGTATTCTAAATCTAAATTCAAAATTATGTGTTCGCAGCTTAAATCCAACTCCAACAAAAATTTAAAATTGAATTTGAACGCTATAACCAAACAAACTCATTGTATATAAAACCTTTTAGGCTTTCCTTTTTCTCGAATCTCAGTCTCAAAAATATACTGCTGAGTTCCCGAGTTAGATGTAACTCCATTGGCCTTGTAAGGCAGGTTGCCTTAACCATCCGGCCATCAAATAGATAGTATTTTAAAGTGTATTGCAAGGTACCCAATAGCTGAAAAGCAATTAGGAGAAGTCCTTTATTTTCCCTTTCACAATCTTTTTATTATAAACTAGAAATGATGAATAGGGGGATTAATCTAAGCTACATAATTTTAAAGTATGAGATAATATATATGTTTGGTTGGCCCACTTCATGTGGATGGTCTTAAAGAAAAGTAGAGAAGTCTGATCCTAAAGCGACGTAAAGTGTATATAGAGGGGGCCATCTTCCCACGCTCTCAATTGCACTACCTTCATTCATAATGGCATTTCGTCACTTTAATTCCTCACAATTTCAAAATTTTAAACTTTCGGTTTGCTTTTTTTATTTTTATTTTTTATCGATTTTTAAATTTTTTGATACCACTTATATTTCTTATCTAGATTACTGTTCTACCCCTGATTGAAGAGTTTGGCTGCGGCATTTCTGGGTTACCCCTTAGTATAAAAGTTTTACTCTTCCATATATGACGATGAATGGGCTTGAGAACCAGTGAAGATCTGGTTATTTACTGGGAATTAAGACTACAAAAATTTAAGTAAATAAAAAAACATAAATAAATAATATGATATTTTACTGTAGTTTGGTTTTCAATGACTTAATTCTCAAATTATTTTATTATAATAAATTGGCTTAAATGTATTTTTGACCTTGTGTTGTTATCACTTTTAGACATTGAACCCTGAAAAAAAAACTTTTTGAAATTGAACCTCAAT
>JAUMHB010058346.1:0-15104 GCA_032359685.1 Pittosporum tobira
GAGTCTCTCTCTCTCTCTCTCTCTCTCTCTCTCTCTCTCTCTATATATATATATATATATATATATATATATATATAGACACACACACACACACACACCCACCCCTCCTTTTCTTGCTCAAGTATATATGCAAAGACACAAAATAGTTTCTTTCTAAGATTTACTTTAATGCTTTATGTCAGGTTCATACTCCCGATTCAAGCAGATACTGGCTTGCTCATTCTTATGAGGAATGCTTCAATAATGGTCTTGAACCTGAAAATGTTGATAAGGTCTCTCACTATTCTGATGATGCTCAAATTCTAATTTTTTTTTTTTTTTGAATCTATGTGGTTATGTATTTACTCAGTTCATTTAGAAAATAGATATGGTTGTTAACCTTGGACAATATATCTTTATTCTTTTGCTATATAAGTGGGTGTGGATGTTTGTGTCAATTTCATGTCTTCTGGACATTTAGTATTTCTCTGAAATTGTGAAATATTAAAATCTTGTTAGGAATTTTTGAGGCTGTGGTTCAAAAATAATTGCAATCCATACGAGGATGAGGTAATCCTAATTCCAAATATCGTAGTACTTTATTTGCCATTATTTAAAAGTCTATTTCAACTGCTATTCCTGTTAATAAATTGTTTAGGTCCTTCCTGATGCGCCGGAAGAACTTGTTTCTGAACTGGCTTGGAGGTAAGTCTTTCCTTTCATTTGCTTTTCTTTGAGCTTTATAGAGTAATTAGACTAATTAATTAATTAGATAATATCTGGAAAAAGCACATAATTAACGTCCTTTTGACTGATATTGAGATGATAATTTACTCAGTACATCAATATTTTCCTTTAATGGCAGGTACATTTTCTTGTTTGAGACGATAACGAAGTCGAAATTCCAGTTACATGAAACAATGGTAAAATCTCGAACATTAGAAACTAATTACTCCCTTTGTTTCATGAAAAGAGTCCCATTCGCTAAACTTGGAATTTTACAAATAAATTTTCATTCCATGTTTACCCCTAAAATGAAAAAAAATGTTTAGTTTGGTGGTGGTTGTACAATAACTTAATTGTTACAATACACACGAGGATATTGTGCAATTTTATACTACCATAAATACTCCCTCCATAAAAGGAACTCTTTTTTGGAACAAAGTTTTAGAATTTGAGACACTTTTGTAGAATGGAGGGTTTTTTATTTTATGTTTGGTGTATAATATTAGTTCTACCGTGCAGGAACCAATACATGACCGAATCTCTCGAAATGTTTCACTAGCATTGTCCATGCTTAGATGATTGTGTCTGGATATCTGCTTTGTACCATAATATGCATTATGGTTTGAATTACACAGGAATCTGATGGTGTTTCGTAAGATTTCTTCCATTTGTATCACTAACTTTCTCAATGTTATGAGCTCCCCCCCCCGTATGGGAAGGCTTGTTGATCTACTATACCAATAATTGCTTTTCTGTGAAATACTGATGAATGTTGCAGAGTTTTTAGTAATCATTGAAATATTCTTTTTATTTTACTTTATTTTTGTGCCTTGTAATAAGAAATATATCAAGCATAATTTACAGAATTAAGCTTATTATCTAGCTGGGTCTAAGCTCGGTGGTCAATTTTTTTTTTTCCTGTTCAAGAGAAAGTTTCTGAAGTTCACTAAAAAAATAAAAAAATAAATTTCAATGCTCAATGGCAAGATCTGAGCTTGCTTTACTAAGCCTCTAGAAAACTTGCACGCCCAATAACTTGTGGAAAATCTATTCTAATGATACCATTTAATTGTCATACAAGGTCATCTCGAAGAGCTCAAACTCGCATAACAATAAATAAGATGTAGGTGATTTTTGCAACTCCATAGATGTTTACATAACTCAGAAAATGACCAGAGTTTTTAAATTATCCTCGTTGAGTGAAAAATCAATTTACACATTTAACATATCCAATAAGAACAAATTCGAAACTCCACTCCGTTTTGGGTGTACAAGCATTAATAAAAGACGTGCAAAAATGAACACCCTAAAACAATAAACAATGTCCTCAATGATTTTTTGTGTGCAGAATTTCACTAGAAAAATGATTTTTTTTTTTAAATTTCTGAAATAATAATTAAAAAAATAAAAAAAGAAGAAGCTTGAATTTGAAATAAATACAGAGCTTTACAATTGAGTGAGGTAAAATACTTATGGCCATCAATTTGGACAACATGAGAACCCTGCTTACAAAATAAATTTGATTTCCAACTTGTGCTTTCCATCTTCTTTTCCAGAATTTTTTCATAATATTGTGAGGTGATAAACTGCTTCAAACCACCCATCCTGAATCTCAGTTGCCCGGCCCGGCTGCCTCTGATTCTCCTCTTGTTCTCTAGATTACCTTTTCCTTATTCCAAGCCCTTGTCCGTAAAACAAGTCAATGCCCATAGATAAGCCGAGTCTACTTAAAGATCAATGACAAAATCCTTACTGCACGTGTACGCCTTGTAACCATTATTGAAGATGAAAAACTAACTTAAACCACAAAGCTAAAAAGAAGATATCAAGTTATCCTTCACGAAGGACAAAAGAAATTGCGCCACATTGCTAAAGCATCCCCTTGAAAGACCCCTCGACTGCTTGATTACTTTGTACTAAATCAATCATCCTTCCAAAAGACACTACTAATACAAACCCCACCTTAAAAACTCCCTCCAACAAAATGGATTCACCTTCGTCTGACAAACAAAAGAAAACCGTGCTAAGCCCACAACACAAGAATCTGAACTTGGACGAAACTAAGATTAAGATAAATTCCACTTTTCGCTCATTCGTCAGCTGAGGAAGAAAACAAGTGATATACAATGGAGTAATGGACAATATCCATCTGTTGTGCCCCTGATCGCTATTTTATAAGTGTGCACCCATTCCAATTAGATTCACAAAGAACCTCCGATACTTGGTTAATTCTCCTCATCTGTCTTCCACCTCAAAGGAGTGAATAAGGGTGGAAGCTTCATCATCATTATCTATTTTATCCTTCTCCATCATTACAAGGATGTCGTGAATTGGCCTTTGATTGCTAGCGTGCATCCTAATAATTGATTTATAGACTGCCAAATTTGCAAGACCGAAACGTCTAATAACCTCAAGATACCGCTTTGCATCTTCAAGTTCACACCCCTCCTCCAAGTATTCAGCAATGGCGATTACAATATTAGGCGATGGCCTCCAATCACAGTGCTTTAACATAGCAAAACCCTTTTTCATGGCATTAATCGCTTTATCCATATCTCCTTTTTTCATCCATCCCTCCATGAGAATCTCCCACGTCTTATAATTTGGGGACCCACTTCTCTCCAATGTGCGTAGGTGTAAGGACTCTGCTTTCTCTGTTAATCCACTCCTCATGTATGCGCCTAAGAGGACATTAGAGACTCTAATATCATATTTCCGACACTGCGATTCCCATTCCATGAAAATTTTCTCCGCTTCTTGAATATCGCCAAGCTTCACCAAAGATGACAATATAGAGATATAGTTGGCACAAGTGAGTTTCCCTTGTACTTCTTTAGATGCTTCCCAAAGCCGAAGAACTCCATCCTTATTATTTATAGAAGTATAAAGAGTAATGAGAAAAAAATATCCGAGGCGATTGCATGCAGATAGTTTTGTTTCTGCATTTTTTAGGGCCAAATTAGTGTTTTCAATGAGTCCTGCCTTTGAGTATATATTGGCCAGGGTGGCTAAAGAGCTCCATCCCACTTCAACTAGCTTGTCATTTGCCATTTCCTTGTAAACCATCTCTGCTGATGAAAACCCAGACACCTCACCACATGCAGTCATCCAGAGGTTATAGGAAAGGACATTCCTGGGAATTTTATTTCGCTTCATGTGTCGAATCACAGACAGTACTTTCTTAAACTGAGA
Source organism: Pittosporum tobira (assembly GCA_032359685.1). Lineage (NCBI taxonomy): Eukaryota > Viridiplantae > Streptophyta > Magnoliopsida > Apiales > Pittosporaceae > Pittosporum > Pittosporum tobira. The sequence goes on from JAUMHB010058346.1 coordinate 3,898, forward strand.
CGTGGCTGCATAAAGCTTCATCATCTCGTTTAATGGATGAGGGCTCACGATTGGACCTACTTCATTCATTTTCAGCATGAGGGCCTCGGCTTTTTCAGTGGCCCGTTCTTTAACATAAGAGTGAAGAAGAGGAAGAAAAGCAGCCTTTTTCGAAGTGGGGTCGGGTATATTTGCAAAATACATTTCAGCTTCAGCTACATTATGCTCTTTGATGATCAAATCCAATCTAATGGCACGATCAGCTGCTGTAATTTTAAATTTATCTCGAGTCTCCATCCACGTCAGTATCTAAGAAAAAATGGGATAACATATTTAGACTATTATAGTAGTATGTGAATCATGCAGTTAATCTTGCTTACAATCTCTAAACTTAAATTGGTTTATAAATATGAAAGAGCACGACTGTATGAAAAAGGAAAGAAGAACAAAAAATGATTTCTCTATGGGAACTTGTAGTCATTGTAGTTGCAAGAAAATGTATGCTCATAACTAACTTAGGCACTGAAACGTTGTCAGTAAAATCCATATAACCTGGAGATTAGAATTACAGCAGAATAAAGACAAAACATAAATTAAACTGGTGTTTGAAGTTATCACAGTTGATAAAAATGAATGCTGTTCGAGCTGGACAAGTTAACAATCAACTTAAATAAAATGCAAATATGAAAGTAGAAAAATATTATCCAGGAAGCAGAGACAGAGATTATATTATGAATAGTATTTTCTCTAAAACTTAAGATAATGTCCACAGCATGGTCACGAAAACTCTTCCCAGCTATGTTTTAGTTGCCTCATGAAGTAAAGAGACTACTTTACTTGGTTTTAGCTAGGAAGTTCTCTCTTTTTGGTCTTCTGTCACATCATTTGTCATCCTAATTTATGCTCACTGTTGAATCCATGTTGAAATTTTGCTGTTCTAATAACCTTATAGTCTTTTTAATCCCAGTCACTATAGCAGTATGCAACAAATATTTCCCGTCAAGAAAGAAGACAAAACAGAAAACTGTAATACATGAATATTCAACAATTTTTACACAGAAAGATTTCTAAAATGAAAAGTGATATTGTATCCCGTAGTCCCCTTCAAGACCTCATATTCCAAAGATTTGTTTTGGTTATCGAACAAGGTAAATAGTACACAGTTATGTTTATTTGAGGTTTCCACTCTTTCGTATGTATTGAGTTTTCAAATTTTGTGGCAGATTATAATTTTGAAGACACGGATGATTTCTATTTTGTGGTTTTGATCAGACTGGCAATTATTTACATTTTTCTAGACATCATAGTAACTTATTGTGTGAGTCAGTTATTAACCTTATATTCTCAAGTCATAAAAGTTTATTGGAGTTTCATAGACCAGATGTCATTAAATAGCTACCTCAAAACCCATAATCTTCTCCGTCTTCAGAAACCTTCCTTTCCCCTGCCTCCATATGCTCCACATGACGCATTGCGGCACACAGACTCACTTAGTCTAAATGTCTAATAGCTCTCCGACATCTCAACAAATCAACAACACTGGCGCAGCATAAGTCAGGATAAACATAGTTATGCTACATAAGCAAAAAGAAAAAGGGCAATGACTGGCAGATGATCAATACTTTCCCCAACCTCTTGCAAGACAGAACCATCTGTCTAAGACCTCTCATCTTTTCTGCAAATTACCAACTTTTCTAGAACAAAACAAAAAAAAAAAGAAAAGGGAAAGCTGTTTTAACCAGAGCCAATATTTTCGTCTCTCTTATGAAAATCCTCTTGCTGACTGCCTCTAACAATCCAATAATGAGAATCAACTATGAATCTGCTTCAAAAGCTTCCTCCAGCGGCGGAGGCAGGTGTTAGAGTGTGGGGTTGAAAGACCCCCCAAATATTTGTTCTAATATAGCTAAATATATAGAAAATTTTAGTAATATACCCCCCAAATTCAAAGTAAATAGACCCCCGAAAAATCTTTTAATTATTCTCAAATTTGGTTTTTTATAATAATTTGTAATTGAGCTTTTATGAGATAAAATGGTTAATTATTGATTATTTTTTTCAGAACGGCGAAAACATTTATTCCCAATTTGAGATATATTAAAAAATTATACATTATAAATTATTAAAATTTAAAAAAAATATATAAGACCCCCCCAATTTTAGATTTCTGGCTCCGCCCCTGGCTTCCTCTCCTCTCTTTTCTTTATCCTTCTTTTTCAAAGTTACATTTCTTGGATTGACAATCCAGTGTCTAAACCTCCTCGCTGAATCTTCTCAAGACGCAAAGTATATCTCCAAAACTTACATTCACTTGCACATTATTAGGCAAAGTATCAAACCATCCATAAGAAAATTCTCTACTAATTACTTTATCAATTATTACATTCTTAAATTCATGGCCTAAAAGTATTTTTCACTTTACAGCTTAGAAGTGAACCACAGCGATATAAGTTTGACGCATCAAATCTTGATGTTGCAAGATTTCTGCAAGCAAAATCTTTCAGGATGGAGTGAGGCAAGTCTCAAGCAAAATGCTATATTAATCAAAAATAAAACCAAAAATTACATAATGGAACTCATTACGATCCATTATTACCTTTTGGTGGCCAGAAGTTTTAGTTGCAGAAGTCTTGTAGCTCTGAGTTTGCTGTGACACTTTTTTTATTGGGGGTCACATTCTAAACTTCAACGAACCATAAGGTCAAATCAAAACTAGTTTGAAGCCTAAATTCTTAGGGAGTACGATATTGCTTCATTGAAGATAATGAATCAAGAAATTTCGAAGAATTTCCAACCCCATAAACTTACATTTTTACGGAAATTCTACTTTGGCCTAATTTAAATTACATAAAATCTATAGAAAAGTATCATAATCTTCTTACTCTCCTAAATCCTAAATCCCTTCTTATTTAAACAAAATACATTATCTAAAATCAATAATCAAATATATATTCAACCAAAACACAATTGCACTTAGAAATCTTCCCAAAAATAATACTCCACCCCTTCCACATAATGAGTTCCATTTACATTTTTGTGAATATTAAGGATATATGTTTTCGTTCCACGTTTGACCGTGTATGTTTAGTCTGATATAACATGACAATATAATTGCAATTCTTCAGTAAGAGAAAATTGTCTCATTGTATAGTACCATCAATAAATTTGAGTACACATTAATTAATTTAGGAACATAAATGAAATTAATACCTCTAGAGCATGCTTATGGCGCCTATATTTCATAAGTTGTTTTGTAATTCGTCGGAGCTCCGAACCCGAAACATTGTGGCCTTCCTCGACCCAGTTCTGAAGTACCATTGTTGCGCTTCTTCGTGGGAATATAAGCCCGATAATCCGACTCCTGAGATCGTCCTCGTTTTCACGATTCTTGCTGGCTGAGGTCGGTATATAATTTGACAGAGCTGGTGAAGAGGAATACATGGATCTTATGCTGCAATTGCTTCTACTAATTCCGAAGCGGTAAACTACCAATCTGCCGATATAAGTACATGCGTATGTATACATATCCAGGCGCAGAATATTTGGAATGTCTAGTAGGGAGTGGCGAGTCACGAAGGGGAAAATGTACTCCCACTCTTGACCGTTTATATAAAAAATATATTAAAAAAAAAATTATTTTTATAATATTTTAATTTTAATTAAAAATATAATATATAAATATATTAAAAAATAATTAAAAATAAAATATTTTAATATATTTTTTATACGTTTTAAAATTTATATCATATAATCATAAAAAATTATTATAATTATTATAGCACAGAGGGAACATTTCAATACTGGGTTAAATAGTTATTTACTTGTGACATGCTTAATTGATCTAATCGCATTCTTATATTTTAAATAAAAATACTAAATCGCTCTTCTAAGCAACGGTTTCTATAGTCAACCATACTTTATTCATGTGGACCATTCAATCCAATCTTAAGTTTTATTAGCCAACTCAAATCTCATTCTTAGCTTTTATGAGTATTAATTAATTTTTTGTAAGTTCATTATATATATATTTTTTTTAGAATTTTCAGGTAATTTCTTTTATTTTTTATTTTTATTTTTAAAGGTGTTATTAATAAATTCAGTGATTAAAGTATACTTTTTAAATTTTAATAAACTTACTTCTGACATTGGACTTAAACATTATTTAAACCAGTCACATGGCATGCGCGCGCACACACAAAAAAACACACAAGTTTCAGTTCTTTATGATTGACCATGGTATAATAATTTAATTTGATGGTTTAACAACAATTTTTAGTATAAATCCTAATTTTTATGGCAATCCTAATAATAAGAATTAATAATTAGACCATAAAAGTATTATGAGATATATCAATTTAAATCACATATGCTAGATCAACATCGAAACAAACCAATCACACCGTCAAATCATAATTATAGCATAGAAACAGTAGCTTGATATGTAATTAATTAAAAAACGCAATAGGGTTAGGCAATTTACCTTCTTCCTAGTTATGATGGCATAAGACTCGAACAGAGCTTTGAGTCAAGATCTAGGTCTTCGTAAATGGTTGCTTCTAACATAATATACAATGAAAACGACAGTCTAATGGTTTGAGAGCGTATTTAGGTATTGTGGTAGTTGTTAAGATATTTAATGGATGAATTAGGATTGATAAGAAGCTTTATTTATAGCTTAAGATGGCTTGGAAGTTATGTCAAAGTTGTGTAGGCCGAATCCAGGTCGGATTAGGATTAACAGGCTAGAACATGCAAAAAAAAAAAAAATTCTAAATGTAACCAACATATAGTACCAAATGACACTATGTATTGTCATGGGCAACTTTAGCATAAAACAACACATAGTGCTGGATGCCATTATTTTTTGTCTCGACCATATTTCATTTATTTATTTCACAATTTAGCTCGTGTAGGAGATTTCTAGATTTTAATTATGTCTATTGTGAAGGGTCGTGAGTCCTTTAACTCTAAACAGTTTGAAAGTTATGACCAAAATAAGATTGAGGCGTTGGAAAACTAAAATTCTTAACACAAACCCGTATTTAGGCAACGTGATTAACCCTATGGTCATCTAATTTTTTTGGGGAAAACCTAATGAAGCTAGGGTATTATTAGAATTTAAAAATGGGGTATCTATAGAGTCCCTCATCTATCAAACTTGCTTCGAGTGAAGATCAATGAAAATAGACAACTTGTTTTGAATGAGTTGACTGAAAGATGGTTGGAATTGTTGGATGGGTTTCCTATGTATCTCCTATAGAATCAGACCAACATAGTTCATTTGAGAATGGATATTTTAGTTTTTGAACTTGCATTTTGAAATGGTGAGATGAGATGATAAGATGACGAGACAATGTAGTACTTAGGCCTAAGTTTTGCCATGTAATGGATTTGAGATGGAGACATAATACTAATTAGGCCATAGTTTGCCATGCAGCGGATCTAAAACAGAAAAGTAATACAACTTAGGCTATAGTTTACTATGAAGTGGATCTGAGATAGAGGTATAATACCATTAGGCCATAGTTTCCCATTCAGATGATTTAAGATCTAGAATTTGAGATTGAAACTTGAGCTTCCGTTTAGGCCACAAATTTGGCATACTATGGATAGATCATCAAACGAAGATGATTGTTAACTGGATGCTAGAATTGAATACTACGACAAGGTGCTGCTAAAAGTTTGTCTTGGGTGAGATAAAACTTATCTCAAGGTAGATTACTAGACGAAGGCAATCATTAACTGGATTGGAACTTAGTACTATCAACATGGTGAGATCTACTAAAAGTTCACCTTAAGTGAGATAAAACTTATCTTGAAGTAAATTACCAGATGAAGGCAATTGTTAACCAGACTGGAGCTGAGTACTGACAACAAGGTGAGAGCTACTAAGAATTCACTTTTGGTTGGATAAAATGATCTTAAAATATTCAAGATTATTTATAGTCTATCAGAGACCTATTTCGATGGTGGATCACCAGACAAAGATGATCATTAATTGAAATTAGAACTGGATTTGAAATTTGAAAGCTAGACAAAGGTTATAACCAGAAGTCTTGATGGGAGGAGTAGACAAACGTATAGAGCACACTTACTTGAGAATGCAGACTTGAATTTGAAACCTTCAATATGAATTCGAGATTTAGTTGAGATAGTGATTTCTAAAATATGTAGAGACAATTTAAAAAAAGATTTGAAGCAATTTGAAATTATTGGATAGACTTATAGAGGATTTGCAGAGATTTGATGGGATAAAATTGCGATCATGGAGCTTACTCCTCAGATGACTTGAAGCCGAATTTTTCTTCTTTTCATGATACATAAAATGAAATAAGATAAATGAAGAAAAATAAAACAAAAATAAGGTTGAAGATTTATGTGACACCCCCAAATTTCCACTACCGAATCCATGTGGAAACAAGGTCGTCAGATATCATTCTTAGCATACTGAGTTGTCAATATTTGACAGTTCGCCCTGTTATATCTTAAAATAGAATCTTACATACGAATAAATATACACACAACAGAAGCATAAAACTTTAATTAAATAATAAAGGTCTTGCATAACAGGGTTTTAGTACGAACAAAAGTCGTACGAATATTTGATTACAACACTCAAGTTAGATAAATCTGGGAACATCCTACTAATATTCTACCTTGCTCTTTTCCTTCGAGGATTCGCCTCGCTCTACTAATTCTAGAAGGTTTATAAAATATAACAAGAATAAGTGAAATATGCTCAGCAAGAAATTATTTTATTTTAAATAAAATGATCTTTCAGTCAAAAATATAAAACGATGTAGTTTTGAATCGTTTAAAGCTTAACATTTTGAATTCAAGAATTTAATATGAATTCCATCAAGTATGCATGATATACGAGTAAATGTAATATCACGTCATTTAATGTTTAACAGTTTGAATTATTGAACACCAATTGAGTGGCATCTCTGCCCGACACTTTGTCAAATAGCCATCATCGACAAAGCCAAGTTTAACATTGTGAAACCCCATGAATTTATAATGTACATTAATTAGATGAGAATTTATGAATAGTATTTTTGTAATTGATAATATTGAAATTCGTCGCATGAAAATCGTGTAATCGCAATCGTAGTTATTCAATTTTGTGAATTTTCTGTAACTGTGAATTTTCGATATGAAAGGATACGAGTATAATACAATTAGAACCCTTATACAAGGGATTAAATTTCATCCATAATAAGGGGGAATATCCCTAGCCAAAATTTTGCAAGAAAAGAAAAAGAAAAGAAAATGTGAAACGAGACGAAAACGATGATGTAAGCGACGATGATGCAAACGAGATGATGTCACCCCTGTGACATCACCATGATGATGTCACAATGATGATGTCATCAAGATGACATCATTAGGATGATGTCACCCTAGACAAGTGTCAAGCTCATGTGGGGTAACTTAACCAACTTTTGCACCACACCTTTTACCAACCAAATTCATGGACCACATGAGGGCCTTGTTGGCCAAAATTTTCAGCACATCTAGCTCATGGTGGACGTCCAAATGAGGGGGAAAAGGGGCCAAAGTTTCATTTCAACACTTAGCCAATTCCAAGCCAAGAAAACTCAAAACCAACATAAACAAGCAACTCTCTCTTCTCTCTCTACAAAATTTCGAAATTCTCTCCCCAACCAAAAAATCAAAATCTGATTTTACCCTCTAGAGATAGTAATTGATGGTCCTAAAACACTCTAGCAAGATTGATCACCAAGATTAAACAAGGAAAACCAAGCAAAACCACTTGCAAGGCCTTAAAATCCAAGAGCAATCCAAGGTAATTTCTTTAACTAATATTGATTTTGAGCCTGATTAATGGAGGATGGGAACCATGCTAACATGATTAAAGGTGTTTGTGGCTTGATTGTTGCTAGAGATTGAGCTAGGTCAAAGGAACCCATGCTTGTTCATGAACTAGGGTTTTTAACACTCTTATATTCATGCTTGAAACTCTGATTTTCTAAGATTATATAATGGATTTCATATTATGGTTATACTTATTTAAGTGTATGATAGCTTGGGGAAGCATAAAAACATGCAAAATGAGTTTTTGTGAAAAGTTTAATTCTAGAAGTTTAGGGGCTGCAGCCTAAGTTCGAATTTTTTAGAAAATTCTATACAAGTCAAATGGAATAATTTTTTTTTTATTAAAGGTACCTTGATGTTTTAATATGTTACCATAAAAATTTCATAAATTTTGGAGGTCGTTTGATATTTTAATAAAATGTGTAATTGGGACTGCTGTAAACTAGGCTGAAATAGGGGAAGACATCATACTACCTTACTTTGAGCGACTATAAATTTTTCATTATAAATCCAATTTAAGTAATTGAAAATATAAGTTAAATATATTTAATTCAAGTTTACATAGATGTAAAGTATGATACCATTGGACTTACACAGACTGAGTTATTACGGCTTGAGTCTAGGTAGTGCAGAGAATATAACCCTATCTTCAGTCAAGTTCAAAAATCAATATAAAATAATCTGTTAATCAATAAATCATGAATTTTTTTATATAGTTACCTGGACCAGTTTATCTTAGTATAACCAAATATTTTCAAATTTAAAATATTTTTACTATATTTATAAATTGGTTTAGCAAATTGCTGCAGATTCTCGAATTTCCAAAAAAGTGTAAAATGTAACAAAACTTTGGAAACTCATAACATTTTCGTTATAACTTGGAATTAGGTGATTCTTGAGCTCATTTCAAGCTTGTAAAACAAATAATTGAGTCAAAATGATAAAAATACTTAGAGGGTTTCTTAGCATGAGTTGATTATATATGGACTTGTTGGACTCCTTGGACTTAGAATAAGCATCTAGGAAATGAAGGGCACTATTTACAATCAATAGCCCTAATTTACATTGAGGTTCTAATGTAAGCATGTTCAGGGTATTAACTTTCAAACCTCAACCGATGAAGGGAATAAACCGAGTCAATGATTGTTTGGAAGCGTTCTAAGGCAAGTACTATACTCGCCCCACTTTTACGTGTAATTTCATTGATTTCATTGCACGTAGTAATTATTGTCATGAAATGCATGAGCTTAATTCTTGTGCATATGAGATGATGCGAATGCTTGAATGTTGTGCACTTCTACTGTGCACGGCATGCCCACTTAAGTAACGTTGAATGACTCATCAAGTGAGAGAGTTTGAGTATGCCAAGAAGTGGTTATGACTGGTATATTCCGATTTAATAAGGATCTAGTATCCGTTACTGCTTTGTGCACATATGCCTAGAAAATGTTTGCTTCGTCCGGACTACGTGTTAGGACCGGGTAAGTTATGTTTCACTTGTTGAATGCGGGTGACCACTGAGAAGAGGTATAGTGCATACTCATTTTCTTTGCTATGTTTGCACGATTTATATTTTTACTCATAGATCGTGATATCGTTATAAAATTCATTTACAAAGTTCATGGGTTCCATGTATGTAATGTTTCAAAGTACAATATGTTAAATTATGTTGTTATGTGCTTTTAGTGGAGAGTATAATACTTGTTGAGCTTATGTCGCTCACAGTTTATCTTATGTGAAATGTTTACAATTAGTGAGACATCGAGGAAAGAGCGCGAGGCCTAGGTGAACATGCGCAAAAAGGTAGACTTTGGAGATTTGCTCAACCTCTTTGGATGGATGTTTTTGTTGAATGTAATTTGAGTTTAATACATGATGTTGGTCTGTAATAATTTAATTTATATTTTGTGGATGAATGTATGTAAAGTAAAGGACGTAGGTGAATAAGTTACCACATATAAGGAACCAGCATGACATGATTAGATGAGATAAACTGTAGAAATGGAAGGGAACGTTTATATTTCATTAACACCTTAAGTAATGATTTTGAAGTGGAGATTTGGGGTGTTACAAACATCTCGTGCCCGTATACGTCACAACTACATGAATTAACCATATAGGGTCCCGACACACCGATCTTTAGCTATATTCAATATTCGATTTCAAATTATCATGAATATGATAAACATTTCAACATAGCAGGTTCATACATGGTAGATATGTATAACCATTTTAAACAAGTTCAAGAATTTAACTTGAAATAATAAATATTGTACAAACAGTTAAATTTGTACAATCATGACAAATACGTATAATGAAATTTAAATCATACGTATGAAAAGCTAAATAATTGCATGTATAAGTGAACACTAACTTATACATAGGTTAGGGAATAATAAACTTGTCTTAGTGAAGCTTTCTAAAGTTTCCACGTAACGCGTTCTGCAATTGTATGTTTCTCTTGCCCTCTCTCGTATGTTCCTATAATAATAACAACCTATCGTTAGTATCGTTGTTTTAAAATAAGTCGCTAACTCTCAAAATAATCCTAAGCATCTTGGAGTTTTTCTAATTTAAAAATGACATAAACGCACATAAAATTTCAAATGGCAAAATCGTCATTATTTAACAATTCGTCATTTGATTCATTCCGTCCAATTATTCCTCGTATTTATACCGGGGTATTATTAACCCTAAACTATTTCATCGGATCCTTGTTCGGATACATTATGAATATAACATTTGTATAAAAATATACGATGTTTTAAAAAAGTAAATAAGATGTGTAATTATATCATAATGATATTCAAATCAACAAAAGGAATTAAAAATAATATTCCTTAAACATTCTAATTTATTATCTAAACAAAATAGAATTTAATTAAATACAATATTTTCTAATTTAAGAACATTTACTTTCCAAGTCAAAATAAATTTAACATGTTCTTTATTAAATTTTTCAACTCAATGACATTATTGTAAATAAGGGTAAACAATAGTTTTGTAAATATTACTGCAGTGACATTTTTGTAATTAACACTGCAGTAGCATTTCTGTAAATACACTGTAGTGGTATTTTTGTAAATACACTACAGTGACATTTATGTAAATAGTACAGCAGTGACATTTTTGTAAATAGTGCAGCAGTGACATTTTTGTAAATACCCTAAAGGCAATTTGGTAATTTTACTGCAGAGGGGTATTTCTATCATTTGGACAGAAAGGTATTTTGGTAAATATGCCATTAGGGGTATTTTGGTAATTTCACCTGAAAATAATAATAATAACGATAATATTAATAATAGCATAATAAAGGAAATAATAATAATAATAATAATAATAATAATAATAATAATAATAATAATAATAATAATAATAATAATAATAAT
>JAUMHB010058357.1:2561-15103 GCA_032359685.1 Pittosporum tobira
CGGTTTGTTTAGAATAATTTATTTCAGAATAATTTATAACTTATTTATTAGTTAAAATGAGTTATAAGTTAAAAAAAATACATATTGATTAAATTTTTAAAATAAATTAAAAATATTTTTATAATTAAATTATAAATTTTTTTAAATTAATAAATAAATTATAATTAATTCAAATAATTAGTACCAAATAAACCCTTAATTAAAAAAAACCCAAACTAGTCCAAGGGCAGTGAGCCAATCTGCACCTAGTGGGACCCACCACAACCATGTAATTGCACAAGCAAACCAAAGGTAAAGCGACCACTACTTTTGCGGTCCCACTACAACGTACGACTCTCTCTATCTATATCTTTGTGTTTTTATAATGCTTAAGAGTTAAGAATCGTTCCCCTATCTGCCACGTCAGCCTCACTTTACTTTTTTACGCTCCACTAATTACGTGCCCTTTATTTTCGGAATCTCCTTAATAATCTACAAACCTCTCTACGTCCGAATATTACGACAATGATTAACATTATACTACGTCGTTTCGTGGTAGAATGATAAATGGGAATATTTTAAAATTCAGAAAAATCTAGCGTTTGTTTTGATTTTTGGTAATTTTAGAAAGAGAAAGTTAGTGAAAAGACAATCGAGCCCCCACAGCTTACCACCTTCTCCGCACTCTCTTCACTTACAGTTCAGATAATAGCTGTTTAGCACAAAAGCTTCTAAATCTTGTGCAGAATTGATCGGATCTCACTACATCATCTCCATTGATCAGCCTGCTTACTCTTAAATCATTTGCATTGCTCTGGTGTCGTTTTAAGTTGGAATAGCAGGTAGGGTTTACTGTTGTTCTCTAGATATTGTATTTTATTTTTTTATTTGTGTTTTCTGCTTACAAATTTGCGAAAAATTGATTATGGTGGTGTAGGTGATTGCTGGCTTTAAGCCTAAGGACTAAGGAGGATATGTTTACTGAAGGCCTTGATAACAGTGCCATTCGTTGGGTGAAGGAGGTGACTTTTCTTTTCCTCTTTAATTATGGAGTTGTCAATTTTCAAAATATTTGTTTTAGCAAGTGTGGCTTGATTTACTTGAGTTTTTTTTAATATTTTTTGATATGTACAGTAATACCTAGGTTACAAAATTAGAGTTTTGAGTCCATTTGTGACATCATAAAATTCAAAATTGATATAGATTCATGTAAGTGTTAAAAGCAACAAATTTAGTATTTCTTAGTATTCCTCTCCTAAAAACAAAGTCACAACCATTAAAAGTCCATAAATGAGTGGGAAAAAATCTAAGCCACTCAAAATTTGAATAGCTCCACATAAATAAGTCTTCTATAACCATAAACGACATAATTTTATTGATATGATATATGTGTTGTGACATTTGAGAATTATTTTTTGGACTTGTGACTTTGATTTTGGGACGGAGGCTTAGTTAGTTTGTAACAATTATAATTTTTTTGTACTGTAATCAGATAAACTCATATTGGGTTTGAATTTATGATTTTGCAAAGTTATTCAAAAAATCAAACTGTCTAGTATTGGAAGGGAGAAAACCTTTTAACTTATCAAATATGATTCTCGCTTAATATGGATTGAAGTTTATGGATAGTTGTGAATTGCCTGAATCCTGATATTTGAAGTTAAATTCAGGGTTCTATTAATCATAAGAAAGAAGTTCCCTTTTCAATTTTAAACCAAGTACCTCGAATAGATCCTCTTTCTGACATCAGAAGTGGAACCAGAGGCTTTGGATTGCCTCCACCGTTGAAATTCCGAAGTGGGCACTTGTCAGGTGTTATTCCTGTTTCCAGAACAATTCCTGGTGATGTTGATCATAGTGGATCTGTCTCGGAGAATGATTTGACCTCGGATTCTGAGGAGGAGGTTTATGGGGGAAGATACTCATTAGATTCATCGCCACAGGATGATAGAGTGCCTAGTAATGCTGCAGCTAGAAGATACTCTAATCCAGTGCAAAGGCAAACGCGAGATATGAGCGACAGTTTGTATTCAGATGATGTTAGTTCGTCAAGAGAAACTGTAGGGAGAGGGCGTGGTGGTAATTTGACTGACAGACTGATGAAAGGTGCCAATAGGTACCCAGTTGGAAGCAATGGGTTTACTGAGGATGAATCATCGGACTCTGCTGTCAGCTCCGAGATTTCATCCACTCATATGGGGAGGATTAATGGAGGTTTACTTAGCAAAAAGGTGTATCTTTCAGAGGGCTATTCTTCTAGTGTGCCTTCACAGGTGAATACAGAATATCGTTACCAGAAGGTATGTTTCGATGCAAGTATAATTGTAATTGTTTTTTAAATTATGAAGAATTGTTAGTTAACACCACGCAAGTTGTGGGTCCCATAATTCCTAATCTCTTTATCTTTTCAGTTTATATTATCGTATGGAACCCATTGGCATTGAAGTTATTGGTTTAATATCTAACTACTTTTCTTTAGTAATATGGGTGTTAGGTGGCAAGCTCCCTGAGTTAATACAGTAGTAGATTGATAAGTGATTATATAGATACTTATAGTTCAGAATGTTGCACAATATTTAATTCTGGCTTAGTTATGGTAGTCAGTGATGGTGAGAATATTATTGGTTCTTGCAAGCTGAACTGACCAACCCTTAGAATTTTGTTGAACAGAGTGATGCATTGTATACGGTCTTTAGAAGTACATTGCCTGCAAAAGTTCGGCTTCTAGAACAGAACACTCGATGGATGCTATTAATGAAGAGCAACTCTTTCTTTATTTTTTTTATTTTTTAAATAGTAATCTAGTTGAACACGCTTATGATCTGTGTGAATTAAAAGTGAAAAAAAAAAAAAAAAAAATGAGATTATCATGAACAGCCAATACTTTCGTGGGAAAACTGTTGTGTATGTTTAACTAGATGACCTAGTAGGCCTTATGATGCCAAAAAAGTTAAGTATCTGAAGTACTTAGCTAGACAGTCGGCCAATTTACAAATCTTAGTTCTATGGATAAAGAATGCATTAATAAATAGTTATCTCTGGTGATGATGATAAGTAAATATATTTGTCTGACTTGGCAACTTTTTTATTAACACACCCAAATAGTGAATCATGAACTTGTTATAAAAAGACTTATATGCTAGAAACTTGCAGAATCAAAAGCCCCTTGATGATGACAATCCTAGTGCACCTCCATTTTCTGGTGCTTCTGAGGAAATCAAGCAAGATACAGAATATATTCCTGCCTCCGGAGCTCATTACACACCAAATGGTTGTGGTTTTGTCCCTAACCCAAGTATCTCAGAAAGAAGATTTTCCACGGTTAATATGCCAAATAATACTCGAATGGAGATTCCAGACGTGCCTGTGAGGTTTGTACAGACTTTAAGCTTCTCTTTTTATGAAAACAATATGTAAAGAAACTTAAATTATTCTGTTGGCTGTAATTTGGATGAGATATTCCCTTGTGTTTGTTTCACAGTAATGCTGTTGGCGGAGGAAGTGGTGGGCCTTCAGGTTCTTTTCCTACTCGTTTCCCCACTTTTCATGCAAGGTATTTTATTTACCACTTAAGTTGTATGATAATAATTTGAATATATAAAATTGTTTCATGCTAAACTAAATTTTTATTGATCGAATTCAGCTCGCTTGGGCCATGGCATGCAGTAATCGCGTACGATGCATGTGTTCGACTCTGCCTTCATGCTTGGGCAAAGGGTTGCATGGAAGCGCCCATGTTTCTTGAGAATGAATGTGCTTTGTTGCGGAACACATTTGGGTTAGTTTAATCTATTTTAGGGTTTTAAGCCTTTGAAATGCCTATAGAAAACTGGATCTGATTGTGTGCAAGAATCCCATGAAATATATGATAAGGGTCTTTTGCCCTTATGTCACGGTAAAACTTCTCTTATGATATTGCTGAGATCTTAAATTTGACTGGCTCTAACTCCCGACGTTGACCATTCTTTACACAACCACAACTGTAACACCAATTTGTTGGGGTTTTGACAATTGATAAATGAAGATAAATTTGAGCAAGCCTGATGCCTGTTAGGTTTTGAGTCATGTGAAACATTTCGGCTATGTATGTTGTAGCTCTATTGTAGTATTATAAATATTCTGACTATATGGGTATGTTGGGGCCACTGATGTGTATATTATAAGAATGTTGCCTTGAATCTTGGACTTTCAAAGGGCATATCAATCTTATTGATTTTCTTATTTACTCTCTCTATTTTGTCATGCTTGAACTTCAGATTGCAGCAAGTTCTATTGCAATCGGAGGAAGAATTGCTAGTGAAACGCTCTTCGGAACTGGCCGGTGAGGGAGTTGCCTCGAAACCTAAGAAAATGGTCGGGAAGATGAAGGTTCAAGGTGGGTGCCTTAACATCTATGTTGATATTGTCAGTCATTATGTGAATCAGTAATAGGATTGTCCTTATTGTTCATTGTGCAGCTCGAAAGGTGAAAATGTCCCTGGACCCACCTACTGGCTGCAGTTTTTCATCCATGAATGTGCCAAAAATAAAAATTCATTCTGTCCGACATCGCTTATCCAAATTTCAGTCAACAGTCTCTTCTGGATGGCAAGCAGTTCGGCAAATCCGTTTTGCATCCAGAGTATCTAACAATGATTCTTTTTCACGCCAGAGCTTGGCATATGTCCATGCGAGCACCCAATATATAAAACAAGTCTCAGGGTTCCTAAAATCCAGTGTAGCCACTTTAAGAAGCAGTTCATCTTCTTATGATGTTGTGCAAGGTATGTGGATTCTCTGTCAAATCCAAGGAGTGGAACACAATTTATCATCTTTTTTAAAAGACAGTATATTTTTAATTGCATAATAAAATCAGTTAACCTGAAGATCTGTTCTTGTAACCAGAAACATACTCATGTTTGCTAAGGCTTAAAAGTTCAGCTGAAGAAGATGCCATCCAGATGCAAACTGGATCTGGTGAAACCCACGTTTTGTATGTACTTACTTTGCTAAACATTTTTTTCAGTCTACTTAAATGCTTGATATAGGCATTAGTGACTTTATGACTTTACAGCTTTCCAGATAGCATAGGAGATGATTTAATTATTGAAGTCCAAGACTCCAAGGGAAAGAATCATGGTCGTGTCCTTGCTCAAGTTGCTGCTATTTCCGAAGATCCAGTGAAGTTCTTTCTCTGAATTCTTATCATTTTTTTGGCTCCTTGGGTGGTTTTGAAAATTGTGTAAGTTGAAGGTTAATATTGAAGTTCTCTGCAGGGAGATAAGCTACGATGGTGGTCTATTTATCGAGAACCAGAGCATGAGCTTGTTGGGAAACTACAACTCTTCATAAACTATTCAACAACTCTAGATCAAAATAGTCATCTTAAGGTGAGCCAGTTCACGCACGATTTAAAGTTGCATAATTTTGAAATCACAACTTTTTTGCTTCTTATAATTGCATATCATAAGCTTTGTTTATATATGATCAAGGTCGATGTGTGACTCTAGCACTCTTTACTCAATAAATAAATGAAATTGAAAAAAGACTACGTGTTTTTGTGATTACTTTGATGTAACTCTTACTAAAGCTTCACTCATACTCAACTCAACTATGAATTCTATCCCAAACTAGTTTGGGCAGGCATAAATATTCATTCATATATTTATTTAAGTATTTTCTTAAAATCCTTATCAGATACCTACTGGACAAAGCATGAAAGTGTTTAGTGTAATATGAACGGCATCCATATTGCTGAGAATATTGTACATTTTTTTTTCTCCTTATTGTTCCTAGTTCCTGCCTGTTAGATTGAATCATTTTCATTATGTAAACTCTTTGCACAATGTTCAGTTATTATTGGTGATTATGTTAAGATAGATTAATTTCTGAAATTGTTCTGATTTGTCTTTTATTGTTGTGAATAAAGGATTCTGCATATATCATGTCATTGGGAAATAATATATTCTTAACTGATCTCCTTCTTGGTTTCTAGTGCGGCTCTGTTGCGGAAACAGTTGCATATGACTTGGTGTTAGAAGTGGCAATGAAAGACCAACGTTTTCAACAAAGAAATTTGTTGCTGCATGGCCCGTGGAAGTGGTTACTCACCGAATTTGCATCATATTTTGGGGTTTCTGATGCATACACTAAACTACGGTACTTGCTCATTTCGGCTTTTCTTGTTTGCCTGTTAATCTGCTTGAAATGGATTTCTTAATTACTTATGTCACTAGAGTGTTTTCTAACGTATATGGTTGTTTCCAGGTATCTTTCATATGTCATGGATGTTGCTACACCAACGGCTGACTGCCTCACTCTGGTTTATGATTTGTTATTGCCGGTTGTCATGAAGGGCAACTGTAAGAGCACCCTGAGTCACCAAGAGGTAAAAGCTAAATTTGCAGTTTCAGGCAGTTGTTGTTGGTGTGTTGGCGTTCATTGTTTTATGGTTTTAACTCCAAACTCACTCCCAAATTTCCAGCGTTCTGCTATTTTGGTCCCGAACTCCTAAAATTCAGTATCACCTCCTAATTCCTAAAATTCAAAGTTTTCTTCCTTTCTGCCTGTCAAGTTACAAATTTCCCATATTCTAAAACAGTAACGCTCATATTATTTCGATCACGTGACTGATTCTAATGACAAATGTGACACTACCAGTAGAAAGACTTATAAGTTAGGTGAGCTGCTTTTGAATTTTTAAACTTTGGGACCAAATGTACAAGATGCTGGAAAGTTGAGGGGTAGTTTTGCAGTTAACTCTTGTTTTCTTTCTGGATGAAACCATAATAAGTTACTTTTTTATGCAGTTGCTTTACTGCTGTAATGGAGTGAACATAAGCTCCTTTCTATCTTTTCTAATTGTGCGCATGATTTGTGTCTCTGCCAGAACCGAATCCTAGGAGAAATTTTGGACCAAATTGAACAGGTCTTTGCTCTTGTGTTTGAAAACTACAAGTCCCTAGATGAGTCAACCACATCGGGGATACTGGATGTTTTCGGGCCTGCTACTGGGATCGCGGCACCTGCGTTGGAGCCCGCAGTTAAACTTTACATGCTTCTTCACGATATATTATCGCCCGAAGCGCAGAACAAATTGTACAACTACTTTCAGGTTCAGTAAACTAAGATAATTATAATGATGCTTCTTAGAGAATCCCAATTATCTATAATTAATGAATTTTTGTCGAATCTTTCCAGGCTGCTGCAAAAAAGAGATCAAGAAGGCACTTGACCGAGACAGATGAATATATTAGCTGTAATAATGAAGGCATTGGGATGGATGTGATTAATGTCAGAACTGCTTATCAGAAAATGAAATCACTTTGCCTGAACATCAGGAATGAGATTTTTATTGATATTGAAATCCACAATCAAGATATACTTCCCAGGTAAATTTTCGTCTTCTCACTTCATGTGAATGTTTCAGCATACGTAATTTAGATTATTGTCAATGTGTTGAAACTTTACTATATTTAGTTTTGAACATGCAAAATTTCAACAATTGCTAAAACTGTCATTTTGTGTGAAGTTTTATAGACCTGCCGAATCTGTCCTCGGCGATTTATAGCACAGAATTGTGCAGTAGATTGCAGGCATTCCTTATTGCATGTCCCCCACCAGGCCCTTCGCCTCCCGTTACAGAACTTGTCATTGCAACTGCAGATTTTCAAAGGGATCTTGCCAGCTGGAATATTAAGTAATATATTTGTTGCATATCTTCCCTATTTTTTGCTGAAATGTTTTTCTTAGCATATGGTTACTTATATATCTGTTCTTTTCCAGTCCCGTCAAAGGTGGAGTTGGTGCGAAAGAACTGTTCCATTTGTACATTATCCTCTGGATTCAAGATAAGCGCCTAGCGTTGCTGGAGTCGTGCAAATTAGATAAGGTGCACATTTTATGCAATAACATTATATACTATGTTTTTATTTGGTTCTGCAAGATAGTGATAAACATAAGCAGATTGCTATCTTCTTAATGAGTTTGGTTTTATTAAGTACTAGAATCTTGGCAAAGGAGCCTTAAAAAAAAATTACATCTCATATTGTGTTTGCTTTGCCTCATTTAAATTTTGTTACCTCAATGCTGAAAAATTGCACAGGTAAAATGGTCTGGAGTAAGGACACAATACTCAACTACCCCATTTGTTGATGAGATGTATGATCGTCTAAAAGAAACACTAAATGATTATGACATCATCATCAGTCGATGGCCAGAATATACTATTGCTTTGGAAAGTGTAAGGAGTTTCTTCATGAAGCCTTAATTTCTTTTTGTTTCCTCCTGGTGCATTTGAGTTTATATATATACACACATGCACAAACACACGAGTACGCTAAATTTGGGGCTCAATGAAAGTGTAAATGGATCAAATTCCTCAAGAAAGTACATGAGAGATATGATATATGCCCTTTCATGTTAGGACACTTCTGGAAAAAAACAAATAAAAATAAGGAAATAACACATGGGCTCTAATTTGTTCTCTTGTTATTAACATTTATATTATATGATTCATTAAGCATTACATGTAATTTAACTAATTCAATGTTTGACTTTGTGACGTCTACAAAAAACAGGCCATTGCGGACATCGAGAAGGCAGTTGTGGAGGCATTGGACAAACAGTATGCAGATGTCGTTTCTCCACTTAAAGAGATACCCTACAAATTTGGCCTCAAATATATGCAGAAGCTTGCCAAACGATCTGTATGTCCGTACGTGGTACCTGATGAGGTAAATTATAAATATATTTTATTAAAATTGCTAAATCTTTAATACTGTATAATATTCCTTGGGGCTGAAATTTTGATAAATTTTCCAGCTTGGCATTCTTTTAAACTCGATGAAGAGAATGCTTGATGTCCTACGGCCGAAGGTAGAGCATCAATTGAAGTCATGGGGTTCATGCATACCTGAGGGAGGGAACACAGCACCTGGCGAGCATCTAAGTGAAGTTACGGTGATGCTTAGATCAAAGTTTAGGACTTATCAGCAAGCCATTGTTGAAAAGCTTTCCGAAAATGTGAGTGCGCTTCTCCAATCCAAGTCCAACTCTTACCTTGAATTTTGTTCAGTCCAATTTGCCTAAATCGGAGATATGTGATCAGAAATCATGAGAATCTTTTTACTGAATCTTAAAATATTTTGTGTCTGATTCAGACAAGGTTACACAACGGTACAAAACTGAAAAAGATTCTTCAAGATACCAAGCAAAGCGTGGGTGAATCAGACATAAGAAGCAGAATGCAACCCTTGATAGAGCAGCTTACGAATACCATGAATCACCTCCACATCATCCTTGAAACCCGTTTATTTGTTGCAATTTGCCGAGGCTATTGGGATAGGATGGGACAGGTAGGTTAATTGCATATCGAGATTTTCTAAATATGCAGTCTTATACAAAATTCACTCATTTGGGTTCAATTTTGTTGCAGGATGTTCTAAGTTTCTTAGAGGACATGAAAGAGAATAGGTCATGGTACAAGGGTTTACAAATTGCTGTATCTGTAAGTAGTAGCTTCTTGATTGCGAAGTCTCTTGTTGACATGTAAATAGTTTTCACTTCAAATGCAGCACTTATAGCCGAAAAAAAGAAAGCGAGTGAGATTTATTTTTGTACAGTGTTCCCTTTTTTCGTAAAAAGAGTAATTATATACTTCATATAAATTGGGATTTTTTTCTTAAAGCCTCCATAGTTGACGACAAAATTAGAAGCTCTATTCCTTTCTACACTTCCTATATATTTCAGGCCTTGTGAATTCTCACTTTTGTCATCACTTGCAGATTTTGGATGGTACTTTTGCATCACAGATGCAGCAACTTCTTGGGAATGCCCTTCAAGAAAATGATCTAGAGCCACCACCAAGATCCATCATTGACGTGCGTTCAGTGCTTTGCAAAGACATTCCAAGGGGCAAGGGCAATTCCCCATACTACTACTAGAGATAGTTCTCTATACTGTAAATAGTAGAGAGATAAGAGAGAGTGATAGACTTGGAAGTACAGGAAGCTTGAAGATTCTGCCAATTAGCAGTCAGCTTGCTGAATTTTGGTTGGAAAAGATCCCCATTGTCAAATGTGGGCCATGTCAATTTTGCCGAAGACAACTGGAGTCCTTGGATTCCCCGAGAACATCGTCCTTGGAGGGTAACCCATTCATTATTTATTATTACATTTTGGAAATATAGGAGGCAGTTAATTGACATTCGTACTCTGTGATATGGATCCTGTAGCCTTAGTCTCCCAGTTGATTCATTACCAGGATTACGGAATGTACTACGAAAGTTTTTTGATAGTTGAAAGATAGTATCACTTCACGGCTCTAGGATATATTGACCTTGTGCTTGTGGAATGCAATTGAGTTCGGCCTAGCTTCTACTGTAAAAATTCTTGGATGTCAGCATTTTATATAACAATTTAAAAAAAAAAAAAAATTTGAAGTGTCCCGAGAAAATCCTGATATCGCACTCTGAATTCACACACCCTCTCTAGTCACCTGTAAATCTGCAGTGTTATGCTGCAGCTTCCAACAGAAGCACAAAATTTCCAACTGACGAGGTGAGGGGAGGTGTCTTTTCTCAGCTTGACATTCCATTACTTTGATCCATACAATTTTGGTCTATGCATTTTAGTACTTTGTGGGCTTGGTCCATGCATTTTATTACTTTGATCCATACATAAGTTTAATTTTGGTCCATGCATTAACCTAGTTTTGGACCATACCTTTTGTTCAAGTCCAATTACAATTTAATTTGTCCATAAATCCCCTTTTCATGGATCAACTATTGAGCTAATGCATCCACAAAACTTTGGCTAAAATACTTAATTTGGGTCGGCCATACTAGGGTTTATTAAAAAATCTCAAGTCCAATTCCAAGTCTAAAGAAAATTTACTTAAAACCTACTATTTAAAAAAAAAAAAAAATATTCGTTGCTTTCAAATTAATACATTATATAAAATATAGAAAATATTTTACATATTCAAAATAATATACATAAACCCTCAATTATATTTTCTGGGGTCTCACAGAGACTAACATGTAAGTCCAGTCTAGGTAAGATAAAATATTTTTCAAAAAAAAAAAAAAAAAAACTATAACAAAATAGCATATTAAAAGACAAATTTTAAATTGAAATATCACAAAAGGGTTGTCTTTTATACTATATGCTAGCCTTCAACACAAATTGAGTGTGGGATATGAAAAGAAAAAGGAAAAACAAATTCATGAAAATTGCAAATAAATGCGGAGTAAAATACCGGAATAGCTCTTCTTTTTTACTTATAACCGCATGTGAGATATGCAAGTTGTGCATAAAATAGAGGCAATTGTTAAGATAGTTTGTATGGTTTTTGAAATTTCACAGCTTCACCAAACGTTTTATATATATATGTATCTGTTTGTGTGTGTGTGTGTGTGTGTGGGTTAGTTATCAATTAAAAAATAATTCATAAGTCCTAATAACTTTTTCATAATATAATTTTAAAAGACTTTCTAATATTACTTAAGATAGGTGTTTAAGATATTCCCTAATAATAATAGTTTGAATATACAAAAAATATTATCCATAATTATTTAAATTAAATACAATAAGACTTTCATATAATTAAGTCAAGAAAATTTTAAACTATGATTTAAAAAATAAACAATGTAATAATAAGTAGTGATTTTTCTTGATTCACAATGATTGTAGTTGTTTGTATTTAAATTTGAATAATCCGTATCCAATATGAAGTTTGGAGTTTTGTAGTTTGGTTGTATGTAAAGAGAGCTGCTTTGAGAGAATATTGTGAGATCTAGTCAAATGTAAAATGACTAGAGAGAGATTATAGGATGAAGTAGTCATTTCACCCTATAATATCATTATTTTTTGGATAAGAAAAATTGGTAATCAAGCTCTTTCTTTACGGGACAATATAAGTCTAGTCTACCTACAATAAAATGTTCTCAAGAAAAAGAAAAAAAAAAAAAAAAAAAGCTACGATAAAATAAGATTAAATTGTCAAAAAAAAAAATCAATTTTATTGTTTTTTGTATTTAAACCAACTATTTATTTTTTTTTCAAAAATACTATTGAATTATACAAAAAAAAAAAATTAAAAAGTAACATTTTATGAGCCAAGTGGTTGACCATGATATAAAACCTTTCAAAATTGGTATAAAAGTACTTTCATTTTAGTTTTATATCATGGTCAACCATTGACTCATAAAAAGTTACTTTTGAAAGATTTTTATATAGTTCAATGGTATTTCTGAAAAAAAAATGATTTGTTTAAATACAAAAAACAATAAAATTAGTTGGGTTTTTTTGACAATTAAATCAATAAAATAACATAGTATTAAAAGACATAAAATTTAAATTGATACATCACAAAATGTTGTCTTTTATACTATATACTAGCCTCAAATGCACTCACTACGTGTGAGATATGAAAAGGAAAAAGAAAAACAAATTCATGAAAATTACATATAGATGTGGATTAAAATAATGCAATATTTCTTTTTTCTTTTTTTTTTTTCTTCTTATAATCGCGTGGAAGATGTGCAAATTGTGCGCCAAATAGAGACAATTTTTAAGATAGTT
>JAUMHB010058368.1:0-15103 GCA_032359685.1 Pittosporum tobira
ATTCTTTTTGTCGGAAACCAAATAATTTTATTTAGTACATCAAAATATTAAAAATACAGGGTTCTTACAAAATAAATATGCCAACTTATTTAAATGAAATTATAAAATAACATATATAAATTATTTTCGAATAAATTCTTATAGATAGGGCCTATAGTTCATATTAGTATGTTTGTTCTTAAAAAATATTACCAGCGCAATCAGAAACCCCATGAACCAATCAACGAACCGGTTTCTCTCCTTCTCTATTCCCAACCCTTTTTTTATAATCAAAAACAAAGAGAATCATTTATGTAGTAGCAGCCATGGCAGATATTATATGTATCTACGTGGAATTTTATATTATTATTATTAATTAATTTATTTATTTATTTTTTCTGGGGGTAAATTTTAGTCTTTCAAGTTAAAACTTAGTGGTCATATGTGGGGCCGATGAAACATGCCGTGGAAAGAGTTAAGCCGATCTATAATATGTGAAGGTTTAATTCATTTTGCAGTGATAAATGTTCAAATTTTATTTTTAATTTGTGTAATTAATTTAAATTTTTTTGGAAGTATCAAAACATAACAGTTGTAGATTAATGAGGTACCAAAATAAACTAATATGAAAATTATGTTATATACCCAAATGGATTTGCAAATGGGATGATGACAATTTACTGAAACGAAAATAAGTGAGACAATTGACATTTTAAAGAATAAAGATGAAGATTGTTACCTTGGTCCTACTATTTGGTAAAGGTTTGACTTTCTCTATCTTATTCCCCTTTTCTATTTTTTCTGGAAAGGTGGACTCAGTCGCCAGCATGTAGACTGGGTTAGAGAGAAACAACGTAGTCCATCCGTCTTATTTATATTATAATATTTTATTTTTTAAAAATTTATTTAATTTATAATTTTAAAAAATAAATAATAATTAAAATAATAATATTATAATTTTAAAAAAAAATAATGATTGAAAAAGTAGAATATAATGTAATTTTAAATAGAAGAATAATGATTAAAATAATAGGTTATATTTGATAAAATAAAGATAATTTAGACAATTTATATTATTAATTTTTTTTTTAAAATAAGTTATAATTTTTATAAAACGATCAAAAAAAGATAAATGTTATAATTTTTATAAAACGGATGGAGTAACAGATAAAAGAAAGATAAAAGTAAAAGTAAATAGGCCGAGACTTCCAAGTTCAATGCACGCACGACGGCTGAAGCTTAATCACGTTATTATTTAGGAAAATTGGTAGATATAACATAATATATCGTGCAATATAATATTATCATAATATAAATATATAAAATGTATATAATAAACTGATGTTATTTTATAAAATTAATAAAATAAATAAATAAATAAAAATTATTTTATTAAAAATATTAATTTTATCACATTCTATCTCATGTAACTCATATTATTTATTTATCTACTTTTTAAAAGGAGCGTATTATTAAGAAATTACTATTTGGTGAAGGCGTAAGAATATATTTGACAAATTCCTTTCTTTATTATCCACGTGTTTGAGTTCCCTAAGAATTTAAACAGAGCATTTATTGTTTATTCCCTATGCAAGCGGCAACAGCTCAGAATTAGATGTGCTTAATTATTTTGAGAATAAAATTTATTTCGAGTATATTAAGTATATATAATATTTTAAATTATATTTTATATTTTTATTTATATTAAATTAGATCTCTTAACTATATTTTTTGTTTCATATTGACTATTCAATTAAAAAGTCATTAAATATTAGATATATTTAGTGATCTTAAGATGAAATAAAAATAAAAATTTAAAACGTAATAAGTATATTTAGTGGACTCAAAATCATTAAAGTATATTGATTGGAAGTCAATATAAAATAAAAATATAGTTAAAATATATAATTTAACATAAATAAAAATATAAAATATAATTTAAAACATTAAATATACTTAATAAACTCAAAATAAATTTACTCTTATCTAGATAAAAATTTTCGACAGTTGCTGATGGGTAAACAGAGCATTTATTGTTTAAACGGAGCATTTATTGTTTATTCCCTATGCAAGCGGCAGCAGCTCTGAATTAGTTGTGCTTAATTATCTTGAGAATAAAAATTATTTCGAGTACATTAAGTATATATAATATTTTAAATTATATTTTATATTTTTATTTATATTAAATTAAAATTTTTAATTATATATTTTGTTTCATATTAACCATTTAATTTAAAAATCGTTAAACATTAGATATACTTAGTAGATTTAAAATAAAACAAAAATAAAAATTTAGGATGCAATAAGTATACTTAGTATACTCAAAATGGTTAAAATATGTTGATTGGAGGTCAATATAAAATAAATATATAATTAAGATGTATAATTTGACACAAATAAAAGTATAAAATATAATTTAAAATATTAAGTCTATTTAATAAACTTAAAATAAATTTACTCTTATCTCGATAAGAATTTTCGACAATTGCTAATGGATTACGCTAAGGGACACATTAATTGAATTATTCACCAATCATTTAATTAAATTCACTTAAGACATAAAATTAATTAACTCAATCTATTTACAAATCTCTCAAAAATAATACAATTTATATTTTTTTAACAATTGATGATTATGAATATATATTGGATTAAAATTCATTTTGTCAGCCTAAATATCCATTTAAGCAACTTCATACAAGTTGGAGTTATCATATATATATATATATATATATATATAAGAGAGACAAAATACAAGTTTTACTGCATGAAAGATAAGAGAAACAAACAACATTATAATCACTTATGGAAAGATGACTTACGAAATGAATTGTCAGTTATTTTTTTAAAATAATAAAAGATATTTTTATTGACATGAAAATAATTTTTTGATGATTATATTTTTTTTCCTACCATACTAAAATACTAAATAATTTGAAAAATATATTCAGAAAAATCTAATATATTCACAAGATTTGTTTGGCATGAATAGTACAACTTTGATTTCAGATAATTTTTGATATTTTTAATTAATTATAAAATTTTAATATTCAAACTCGATATCAATGTATTAATTTGAATTTTAAAATAAAATGGAAAGACTAATGAAGCATCTCTAATTTAATCTCAAATAAATAAAAAGGTAAAAAAATCTGTAATTTAATCTCAAATATTTAATTAATCAAGTATTCTATTTATATATATATATATATATATATGAAGAACTTCGAACTATTATGAGTCATTACATGTGGAGCACAAGCAACCACATGGCAGTTAATAAAATGGCGACTGTAACAGATCTCTCTCTTTCTCCCGTCGCCACCTAATCCCGTTAAAAAATCGGTGACTGAACTCGTATTAGTAGTACAACTAATCGGCGACTGAACTCATAGTATTAAAAATTTAGACTGGTACAAGTAATTCTACTGGTGCAATGCTTGTTGGCTTTCCATCTCCTGTCACTCGAATTCGCTCTTTCCCCCTTCTTCTCCACTCAAGGTATTACTATACTATTCTTTATTCATTCAAATTCCCACCTACGGACCTACCAGTGTAAATAACTACTATTATCCTCTATTCAACTTATAAAATAATAAAATTTGATGGGGAGAAAAAATAAAAATCCAATCTTTGTTTCTGATTATCAGTTTGGCCCAGTGTTTCAGGGCAATAACTGCTTCCAATAGTAGAAGAAGCTTAAAGATGGATCATGAAAATTCACAACTAATTCACCAAAGAAAGCCTGCTCAGTTTCGATTGTGCAATGTATCTGGGTATATACCTCTTTCTTGTTCTACCCACCTCTCTGGATATACGTTTATGTATGTATGTATGTATGTATGTATCATTGTATTGTGTTCAATTGTTAGGAGTAATCTTTACTCCATCAGGTTAATTTTTATGCAAACATATTTTTCGGGTTAGGTATGAGACTGATTTATTGGAGATTCATGCAGAAGACCCTACATTTCACATTGTGTTTGTTCCTGGAAATCCAGGTAGAGTTTATTGGTAGATTTTTGAATTTTAGAATTAGACTGACTCAAATTTTAAAGAAAAACTGAATGGTGGGCTGGGGGCTGGGTGTCATCTATTGGGAGAGTAAATAATTTGAATGGTTTATACAGGTGTTATATCATTTTACCCCGACTTTTTGGAGTCACTGTATGAACTGCTGGGAGGAACTGCATCTATTACAGGCAAGAAATGGGTGCTCATTATCTATGTTTTTAATGATTTTGTAGTTTATATGGGTAATTCATTTTTATTTTGGTACCATTGTATGTAATGTTATGGTAGCCGATTCCATCTTTGTGTTGATCATCAGCTATTGGGCACATATCCCACACAAGAAAGGTACATTACGATTTTAACCTTTTTTTTTTGTGTGTGTGTGCACTCGCGCGCGTGTCAATACAAGTGCTTCTTCTGTCCTTCTTGAATATGTGTTTGTTGTGTTTGGAGACAGTGGATTCTGAACAGTGGATTCTGAACCCAGGTTAAACTCATTGTATTTAGTTGGTAACAGAAGAAAAACCTTTTATGGGATCATTTATAACTGTAAAATTATTGTGGCTAGCCAAATTTGAGTTGAGTTTATCAGTTTACTGTTGGCAGTATGAATGTCTGAGACATTTTGATACTATAATTCTTGTTTATAATAGAACGATACCTATATGCACATCCTATATATGCATTGATCTATCTTATATTTATTCAGAATTAATACCTTGTTCCTTGTTCCTTGTGCTCTTGATGCTTCCATTTGGTGACATATGTTATGCCTTCTACTGAATTCAAAAATTGTTTAGTCACTATCATTATTTTGAAATTGAAAAGGTGAATTGCAGCCCAATCACAGAACTACATATCAAAAACAAAGAAATAAGGAAACATGTTTTTTTTGATAAGTAAAGAAATAAGGACACATATGCTATACAGTTGGATTAATTAATTCCTTTCAGTCTTGCAGAGTTATGGTTTTTTCAAATAGTCAAATTTTCGTATGTGTGGTATTGTTATGGCATATTTATGCTGTGCGCTTTGTATTGCTTTATAAAGAGGCACTGTGATTATCATTTTTGCACTAATAAAATAATGACGATTGGTATATCTGAAAGTAACATAGATTTTGGGTCTTGTGACTGTTATATCAGATATAAGGGAGCCAATTTATATCTGATATAAGGGGCTGGCAAATTTTTTTTTGTCTCGTTGATGGTAACATTTTCATTACCAGAAATTCTCTTGGCAAGCATAACTAGAAAAAATCTGATTCACTCAAGTATGGTTTTCATTAAAAAGTTGTGGTTTTCATCCACCTATTAGAAAGCCGTACCGTCACTCAAGTGTTCCATACCTTCAATCTATCTGTCAAATATGTGGATTGTGACCCACACACTCAAATTATTGAACCAAACTCTTAAGGCTGTATTGAGTGCTGAAGCAGATTTTTAGTTCTTAAACATATACTCAACTAAATAAATTGTTGAGTTTTGGATGATTTCTCTGTTTAATATAGTAGAACTAACTGTGGTGTCATTTAGATCTCGTAACTTGAATTTTTTGTGCTTGAACTCATGCAAGTATTTGCTTGTTTGTCGTTAAGTTCCTTGTACTAGTCTCCGATAGACAAGTCCTGTTTCATTCAACTCCTTCCGATATTTCAGCTTGCTTTAATCAGTTGCATTAGTGTGACAGTTTATGAGTCTTATTTTTCCTTTTATAGAACTGGAAGCATGGAAGGTTATTCTCATTAGAGGAGCAAATTGATCATAAGGTAATATTTTGCTAGTTTTTTGATTGTGAGAAGACATTTTTGCATGAAAACAAACAAATTTTATGTTTCAAGTGTCAGAACCTTAGTTAAACACTCCGCTAATTTATACAATGAGAAAAAGTAGGATATTAATGTCTTTCCTTAATTTAACATAATTTTCTGAGATGTATACTTTTAGATTACTTAAAAAGAAGCAATGTTTACTAAAAAAATGATGTTCCAGATGCCATTTGAATGAGATTTTCTTCAATTTAGCAATGTTCATTGAAGTCAAATGGTGACATATATTCAAGCTCAGCTGATATAGAAGTTGAACCCAGCTCCAAGTTCAACTTCTATTCCTTTTCAAATAAACAGCTTCCATTCACCATCAGTATTCTTCTTTCTAGATTAATTGTTGAAAATAATTTTCATAATTAGGACGTTAGTTATAACAACCGTTTGGCGTGATCTTTGTGTTTTCTTTTTACAGGAAAATTTCATCAATCAGGAACTCAAAAATATTGGAGTTCCAATAGTAATGGTGGGTTAGTTTTCTAGTAGTTGAGTATAATCTGGATTCTCGAATATTCTTTTGGTTATATTAGTATTCATCTTTACAGTGACTTATCAAAAAAAAAAAAATAACACACACACACACACAGAGACACAGAGAGAGAGAGAGAGAGAGAGAGAGAGAGAGAGAGTCATCT
Organism: Pittosporum tobira; assembly: GCA_032359685.1. Lineage (NCBI taxonomy): Eukaryota > Viridiplantae > Streptophyta > Magnoliopsida > Apiales > Pittosporaceae > Pittosporum > Pittosporum tobira. The sequence continues at coordinate 6,454 of JAUMHB010058368.1, forward strand.
CTTGGAAATCCCTTTCATTTGAACTATTGGAAGTGAAAATGAGATGAGAGTAGTTTACGTAAGTCACTTATTTTTCTTATAAAAGTAAGAGTTTAAGGGAAAGGTCAAGACCTAGTTTTGTTGGAAGCATTGCATGCTTGGTGATTGGGATAATGGTCTTCTTTTAATAGAGTACATGATTGTTTGTTGGCATTCTAAAATCTGTTAATGCAAGAGAAAGATTATGGTGCTGCAGAAACGAATTGTTGTTCAGTAAATAACTATTTTAGAAGAAATTGTATGAAAATTTTGAATACTGTACCAGGTTTTGAAGTGATTTTGGAATCACATATTTTTCCCAAAGATTCTTATTTTACAGAAGTAGAGATATCAACTATTAAATTACTTTGGTACTTACAGAGTTATAACTTATTTACAAAGACAGATAGAGCTATATATCTGGTCTCAAGATTATTAGCATTTAAGGAAAATTATCTTTCATTCTAAAATGATGTAGACAAGTCTTTGCATTCTGTGTTCTTTGTACTTTAGCGTTCTCACATTGGAGAATTTCCGGACAGCAATGAGCACAGGTTATTGTGTTGAATTTTCTTGCAATGGCAGTTTTATGATTTTAGCTTATTTAGCCCTCAAAATATTAGTCGAGCTTTTTGAGCATCATAGCAACACCTAACTTGCATAAACTATTGGTATCTGATCTCTTGATGTCATCTGAAGGTTGCACACTCCATTGGTTGTTACATATCTATTGAACTACTGAGAAGATTTCCAGGAAAGGTGACCACTACATATTAGTATTCTGTCTTTATGTGTCACTTTTTACTTTTGAGATAATGGGTCTTGTGTATACTTAATGTTTTTCTAATTTTTTTCTCTTTTATTGATTCTTCTAGGTGATATATTTTGTTGGGCTATACCCCTTTCTTGCAGTAGACGCAGAATCTTCAACGCAATCTGCTGTTCGAAAAATTGCAAAGTAAAAATCTGTCTTCTCTTAGATTTTCAACAGTACACCTTCTGATCCTATCAAGTTTAAAAGAATCGATTTTTACTTCACATAACTAAATTATATGGACTTGTGAGTTGTAGGTATCCGTTTCTGTGTGCTGCGGTTAGTTCCATTGTTGCATTGTTGGGATTGCTACCGACTCGGGCTACCAAATATCTGGTGAAAAACTCTGTTGGAAAGTCATGGTCTTCAAGTGCCATTAATGCACTCAACAATGATCTTCTCCAGGTGAGCATTGCTTTTCACTAGATTAAGCTGTTTGTAAAAGATTCATTAGCTAGGTTTTGTGCTTGATGTGTGGGTTTATAGTCAATTCTTACGTACATAAAAAATTAAAAAGAAAGAAGAAAGGTGGCCCATCTATATTCTCCATATAACAAAATGGAGTTCTAAAAGCTAATGGTGGTATGAACATGAAAGTAAGAAGCCAAAACTAGTATCGCTTTCTATTTTGTGGACCGTGATTACATATGATTGCTGAAAACCAGTTACGGATTGCAAAGTCTCCTGTTCTTCATGCCCTTAATAATAGCAGCGAAGTTGTTTTGGTCATATCATTTTTGAATAACATTCAATATTTTAAATATGATAATAACGTAACGTCTTTATGTTTCTTAGTAAGTTAATTTCCATGCTCTCTCCTTCTCTCTCCGTTTGTTTGTGCATCGAGAATGTGCGAACACACTTGTATAGTTGTATGTGTTGATGTTCTTGTGCGTGTGATGCTTGAATATGATAACAGATAGAAAATTACTTCCTCCGTTCTAAAATTAGATATACACTTTGACTTTCTGAGACAATTCTGAGACAATTTATGAAATTCTAAAATTCAAAATTGCAAAGAATTTATTTAAGTGCGGAAGAAACAAATATGATATTTGGTAGTGCTTTTTAGTTGGTTTACAATACTTATAATTGTTTTTACTACAAATATGGTCGTATCAATTTTGAATTTTAGAATTTGCAAACTTACTCTAAAAGTAAAAATGTACAACAAATTTTGGACAGAGGTGGTGTAATTTGGGATAGCTTATGGAGAAATTCTTTCGATTGGTTTGTGGTTAAGTTCCATGAAGCAAACATTGGGGTTTATTAAGACATTGGTATTTGAAGATGGATGGTAGATTCTATTTGGATTGTAGATTGCAGGAATTTTAATCCAAGTTGTATATTTGTTCAATAGTCTATTGTTCTTTTTCTTAAATAAATCTCTATTAACCTTCATTGCTTGAAGAAGTTGCAATGGACCAATAAGCAGATCCTGAGTGACTTGCACCAAATGGGACAAACTCTTGCTCAGATTTAAATGACTTTTGGTCCTTTTCTTGTTCCATTTGTGATTTGTCTGATCAACTGTATTTTGTTTGTTTGTTCATTTGCTGCTTTTTTTTTCCCTTTTCTAGAGCACTCTGGTTTTATGAAATATACATCAGTTACTTTTGGTATATGCGATATTTTTATCATCATTTGATATTATTGTTAATCAACCAGTAATTTGTGTTGCATTTTATCTCCAGTACCATACAATGCAGAATGTGCTCTTCATGGCAAGAACAGAGTTCATAAAGGTAACATTGCTTTGATTACAAGTATATACATATATGTCTTCTCTTTTCAAAGGAATAGGGTCTGGTCTGGATGATTTGCTTAACTTCTTCCCCAATCAAATACACTTGGCATGATAGCATAAAATACATAAATCTCATGTTGATAAGAACACTCACCACATTGAACATATAGAACTACAGAACTACCCAACTAAATGTCCAGAAAAAAAAAAGTTTGACCAAGTTCCAGCTTTTGCTCACCATTATCATTTTGCTTTAGCTTGTAGAGGCACCTGATTGGGCATTCCTGAGGGAAAAACAAAGTCAGATAGTATTTTTATTTGGAGATGATGACCACTGGGGGCCATTAAAAATGTTTGAAGAGGTGAGTTATATAATCTATTTCTATTTTCTTGAAGATTGTTTAAATCGCTCTGGGAAAAAATGCAACTGACAGTCTGTTCAGTGCTTGTATTGCAAAAGAGTATAGTAACTTGATTATGTGGGGAGTACTAGGTTTACTTTTGTGCCTGTAGGAGTACATGTCACATGGTCTGTAGCTTCTTTTCATCTTTTCCTTTTTCTTTTTTCCTTTTGCTTGCTGTTGGAATTCATGCTTGCGGCAAATGATGTTCACGGGCAAAAGACTGAACCAGCACATGAGAACCTGGACCAGTACTGAAACCCAAATTCACGAATATCGATAGCCTGAATAGGTTTTTCCTGTATGGTAAAAGCTTTATACTGCTAAAATCCAGGAAGGTCCGAGTACATCTGACCAGGGGTTCAAGTCACGGAAACAAACTATCTTTGTATAGAGGTAAGGCTGAGCACATCTGACTATCTGACCGTCCCGGACCCTGCTATTTGCGGGAGCCTTATGCACTGGGTACCAACAAGTATTCATCAAACAAAATGATGGAAGTGAAATGGCTATTTGGCACAATGACATTCTTCACAAACTATAAGACACTTTTGGTAACTTCTTTTCTGAAGTTAACCATTCACCGAAAAATCCAAGCTTAATTTGGGATTCATTTTCTGCTTACCCTAACTAGTTTGCATGCAGTAATAGGCGTCGTTGAGTTGGTTGACAGCTCTTGGTAGACGATTCTCAGGAAAACCATGCCTCAATATCAATTACATGTTTCATCAAGCCAATGAGATGGATTACCTGTGGAAAATTTATAATCTCTTGTGGTCTGAAACCAAGTGGAAGTGCAGTGATAACCTTAATAGTTAATGAATTTTTGTTGCATACATGCATTCAGGCTTAGTGATAGAGTAATTGTCCTTCACTTAAAAAATTTCGTCAATAGTATGACCCAGTGATAAGTGCATGTTAGAAACTTCATGTCACTTTGTACTACGCAGTCTAATGTTAGATATGTAACTCAAATTTTGGAATGGACAAAAATAGAAAAACTATCTCTAGTTTTGGAACAGAATGAGTTAGCTAACAACTAGGTTGCGTAAATTAGGTGATGACAGACTAACCATTAAAATTAATGTTGTTACTTCTTTCCAATATGTCTCAGTCCTAGTAAACGAAAGGAATTTTGTTAAAGTCAAGTCAGTCATTTATATAGGAAGTGCATAGTGTGGTTTATTTTAGTTACTTTGATGATCCTCACTCTAATGCTGTGTTTACAGATCTCTAAGAAGGTCCCAGGTATTCGTTTAGCAATTGAACGGGCGGGACATACTCACGCTTTCTCTTGCACAGAGGCGGGCTCCTTATGGGTTGCTCAATATGTAGCTAGCTTGATCAAGAATCAAATATCAAAGTGAAGTATCCAGTAGGCAAAAAAACAGTGGTTTGATGATCCATGGAAACAGAATTAAGTTTAAAGGTTACCTTTTTCTGTGAAAGGTGGAGTCTGAATCCTTGATTAAACATGAAAAGCTTTGATTTCTTGCTTGCGTTCTTGAAACGAAAATAAAATTGCTGTATTGTTGTATGCAATTGGTTATATAATTTATAATTTGAATCCCTTTGTATTGTCCAACAATTGTAGGTTGGGGCATGGTGACTGATAGTACTCCGAATATAGGAATATGTATGACATTTTTTGGTTAAGTGAATATTTTTCTTGAGTGGGTGGATCCCATAAAAACGCGCCATAAATTTTCACATTGCGAGATACTTGAACGATCTTGGGGAAGTAGATAGTCTCATGGTCTTAGTTTTAACTTGTTATTGAAATGTCAAAACACAGTTTTATTCTTCGAGAAATGGTAATTATCATAAGCATAACTGATATGAGATCTATATTTGTAAGATCATTCAAACATAATTTCTATAGTTCGATGAGTCTATTTCAAATTTGAATACTAAATTTACTTAGTTTTGTAATCTTTCATACTTAGCGTTTCTAAACGTTTCCTTACTCATTCTGAAAATTCCAATCATGTTGTTCTGTTGGATATTGAGGTACATCAGTTTGAGCAAACTGCATTGGCACTTGGCAGAAGACTGACTTGACAAGATTTAGGTTACGTGCTCGTTCTTTGACCAATCATGTCACTTTATGCTCCCAAACACGTACTCAAGTATATATCAACGTGCTTGTCTTTCCTCTGCTGTAACATTTAACACTTTAAAAAGTGAAAAAAAGGTGTGTAACATAATAGTAAGGGAACACTATTTCATGAGTGTTTCTATTAGTTCCATATACACGATGGTATGACCCGTTTACCCGAATTTTCTGGAATTATAAAAAAAATATTCTTAAAATAAAAAATTTTTAAAATTTTTATTCAAATTTGATTTTTTTTTTTTTTTTGTCTAGACATTTCACAATATTCTACTATTTAGATCGAGTTAATGTCTAAGTCCAGTTAGTTAGTTCTTGCCTAGACCTAATTACTCCTCATTCCTCATCTAGGTATTAGGTCATTCTTTCAACATTTAGGGGTATTAAATAAGACAAGTTGAGCTAAACTTATCTGGTTTCAGCTCAGCTTGTTTAAGTAAATAATTTTTTTATTGAGTTCGGACTCGGTTCATTCAATTATACAAATTTTTTATCGAGTTTTTATTGAGTCAAACTCGAATTTTTTTTTATAAATAATTTAAATTATTTAATATTATCAAACTCTTAATAAGTTGAAGTTTAAACGAGTCGATTTTGAACTCGATTTATTAAAATTAAATAAATTTTTTTAATGAACTCAAATCAAACTTTAAAGTAGTCTTAACACCGCTATCAAAATCTAAGTCCGCCAAACAATTTTAAGAACACTCAGGATTATCACGAGGAGAAGATGTATCTTATGTTGTGCTTTGTAGTGGACCGTTTATGTCTGTCATAACTGTACCTCTGGCCCGTACTGATATGACTGTCATGTTTTAGTAAATATGAAATTGCCTGTCACCTTAGCATTACTGCTTCACCCTCCTAGCCAGTTTTTATAGGGACACACGATCCCTCTCCAAGTCTCACTTACTTAGGCGCCATTTTCTTTCAGCAAACCTTCTCTCTCTCGCTGTCGCTCTCGCTTTCTCTTAACCTCTCTCTCTCTAGAATGTCTAGCTACAAGAAGAAGCTAATTCTGAGAAATGTCACGGTAAAGTTAGGGTGCGGCAGCTGCAGAAGATCAAAACTCCTCCTATCCAACATTTTCCACCCAAAACCAAAACACAAAACACCCATTTTCCAAGCCCACAATCCCTACTACTCTTCCTCAATCTCATGGCAAACCACTTTTTCTCCTGCCACAGTCAAAACGTCCAGCCACTACTCCGGCGACTCAGACTCCGACATCAGGAGCTTGAGGGCCGTCCAAGGCTTCGGCAGAATCGGAAGCGAAAGCCTCGCCGTCGAGAAAGACTCCGAAGACCCGTATCTCGATTTTCGACACTCGATGCTTCAGATGATTCTAGAGAACGACATTTACTCCAAACATGATCTCAAGGAGCTTCTCAACTGTTTCTTGCAGCTCAATTCACCTCATCACCATGGAATCATCGTTCGGGCTTTCACGGAGATTTGGAACGGGGTTTATTCCGTGAGGAGGTCCGGTTTGTCAAAGATGCATGGCGTGCACAAGTCACGTGACTTTTAGCTGATAAACGTGCCGCCATGATTAACTCTGTGCCTCTGTGTCGTGCCTAGTTTTGTGCAATTGATTAATTAAAGCAATCTCTTTTACTTTTTTTTCTTTCTTTCTTTTTGTTTAATGAAATTTTTAGTTTCTAGTTTGTAATATGAGTCGTTGTTGTGTAACAAACCTACTAAACTCAATATTTAAATGAGTTGTAGTACATGTGGCCAGTCTTGTGGTAAGTGATTATAGAAATGAGTTTAAGATGTTCGCTTGTTTGACATGCATGGCTTGACATTCACATGGTGCAAAAACATTTGAACTCAACTTATGTAGTTATATGTTATTACGTTATTAACTCATTTAAAATTTTAAGTTATTAGGGAGAAGGATTGTTATTTTTCGACAATGGCTGCCTCACAGTCGTGAATGTGAAACTAATTTGCTATTCAGGTGAAGAAATAGTGTGTATTTAACTTGAGAAAATAGCACTTGTGATATACACAATACTTTTAATTTGAAAACAACTTTTGGACACTCAAAGTTTTGATATAATGTCAAGTTGAAATAATAAAGTAAACCTTTAACATCATATATAATGTTCTAAAATATGCAGAGCCTCAATTTTAAATGTCTAGCTGCACATATGAACATATGATGCATATATTATGCATGTGTTATAAAGAAGAAAGTAAACCTTTGGGGTATCTGTTGCTGGTTTTTGAGGAGGTGATCATTTATTGGGGTAATTTTAAGATCTTGTTTGTTTGACTGGAGAATATACAGTGATGTGGGAGATTTGGAAGTGGCTCTGAATTTGTGGTAGTTGGTAAAATATTCGTATAAAGAAGTATATATATTTGGGTAAGAAAGTGCTTAGCTCACATGCATCAGCTACTATAAAAGAAAGTACTATTGCTTTCCCAACTCTCACGCATCAAATTGACGTACTCAAATTTGCAAGTATTAATTAGGCCATGATCTTGAGATTATGGAACGAAGGATTTTGTATTTTATTCTTCATACATGTGTTTTATGGTTGTTTTGTCGTAGAAAATTTGGACAACAATTTTAAATGCATTTTATAGGTGATAATAATGTCTCTTTTACTTAAAAAAAAAAAGAAAAAAAATAATAATACAATCAGGACATACATGAAGAAAGTCGTTGGTTAAATAGTCTTCACTCAAATGAGTTTGGAGATTCAAGTGGCGGTTGTGATACAGTGTTATACCTCTTTCAACGCAGCATATCTCACGCTTATGTTCCAATGGAGCTTAAAGATTGTTAGAACATCCAACTTAAAATTAATTAGTTATAAGTTGAGATATCTTTTAAATATATAAATTAAATTATATTTTTTTGGACACTCAATGTGAGACAGTTATCTCAATATGTACCTAAATTTTATTTTTTATTTATTTTTATTTTTTAAGGAAGTTGATCACAAGTCCCGTGATGGAGATCTTCCAAAATTAAGGTTAGGATTTTTATATTAACCCTAATTAGGGCAACGTGGCACTCCCCATAGCAACTCATATGACCGACCAGTCTCAAATCTTGGCGACTCGTTTTGCCCAAAAAGGATCAAGTCCGACTCTCAGCTCCCAGAAGGAGCTTGCATCCATCTTTATCCGGCCGGACCAACACCGTCAAGGGTTTTGAAACTATGCGTCTTGAGCCCAAGCCTTCCTAGCTAGTATGTGACACCCCCAAATTTGGGTATTCACACCCCGACTTTAGTTGTCAATTTATTAATAATATCCCAACTTACAAACGTACAAGACCTTACTATAAAGTTCACAAGGTCATAATAAAGTATATCATGTCCTATTAGAAATATTATACATGACATTCTATACAAATTATTATTCTTTTAGCCAATAGTACGCAACGGAAATATCTAAGCAATTGGACTTCTAGTTCATTTCCCCCAACAACCCTACTATCAGTTATCTGCACCTGAAAGAAATATGAGACAAATGAGTGAGCTCAAATAGCTCAGTAAGAAATATCATGACTAAGGATAACTGAAACAAAGAAAGTT
>JAUMHB010058379.1:0-15098 GCA_032359685.1 Pittosporum tobira
AGTAGCAACTAATTTAGGGAGATTCCACTATCACAACAGAATAAAGTCCATAACTTGCATGATAAACCAATTGATCTAATTATGAATGGGTAGCTGAAGTAAAAATCTTAGCACGTTTGTTTATTATTGATTAAAACCCTAAATTTATTAGTTTAGTTTATTTAGTAGTTAATTAGTTTTCGTAATTAAAAATCAAATCTTTATTAATTGGTCAGATTAGTAAAGAATTATCTAAAGTGGTACACAATTAGTAAATTACAATTCCTCGTGGGATCGATATCTTTTATACTATAATTTCATTGGTGTACACTTGCACTGAATCCCGATCAATATACTTAAATATATTTTCACCAATAATTATCTTATAATATGCAAAATAATTTATAGGTCAGCTACTCCTAAGAAGACATAACTTATGGAGTACGCGTTAAGGTAAGGAGTATCATCTTTTTGCTTCCACTAGAAGGAATATCCTTTGATTTTTACGTTATGCTATCATTTCCTCTTGAATAAATTCTTGTGACTGGAAACACTTTATTTAGTCTCGAAACTCTTGAGAACGAGTATTATATTTAACCTTGAACATATATTGACAATTTGGACATATGTGGACAATTTGATTGTTGATCAATTGTTACTACTCCTTGAGTAACAATAATTCCTAAATTCATTGATTCTATCTTATTGATATTTGGTTACTTTCGTTACAGACTTTGAAAGTCTTATCTTAATTATTTCAGTGATAATCAGGTTTCAAATTCAGATTGATTGTGGGTGCCTTAGCCTGAGTGTTAAGGGCATACATATATTATATTAATGGCATGTATGACAGAATTGTTAAATTATGATTGTCTTTGGCCGGGGGCAAAGACGTGTGATATTGGCGACGTTTACCTATGTGGTAAAGTAACGTATGTTGGTATATCCAGTAATGATATCCTAATGACTGTCTAAAGAATAGAGAATTTAAAAATTCATAACTACTTTATTTATGTACTTACCTTTCTCGTACAGTTACATTTGACAGTATTTCATATGTTTTTGTTCTCATTTACACTCCATTTGCTGACTTATAAGATTAAGGATAATTTTCTTTGTTTCAGTTATCCTTAGTCATGGTATTTCTTAATGACCTATTTGAGCTAACTCATTTGTCTTATATTCCTTTCAAGTGTAGATAACTAATAGCGAGGTTATTAGAGGGAATGAACTATATGTCCAATTACTTAGATGTTTTTGCTGCATACTATTGGCTAAAAGAATAATAATTTGTGAAGAGTGCCATGTATAATATTTCTAGCATGACGTGATGTACTTTATAATAAAGTCTTGTATGTTTGTAAATTGTGATATTAATAATAAATTAACAACTTAAGTTGGGGTGTGGATACCCAGATTTAGGGGTGTCGCATTGAGAGAGTGTAATTACTCACTATGTCCACGTGGCAAATATTTATTTTAAAATTAGAATTTTTACTATTTGTACCATTTATTTACTATTATTTCATTTTTTTTCTTATAAATGTAAATAAGTTTATATCTCAACTGAACCTTATCCACATTCTAAAATCATATCTCTCATATTTAAAAATTTAAATCGAACTCCTGAACTAATTGTTTCATCTTATATAATTATAAATTTAACTATATTTTAATATTTAAATAAGTATTAGCCGAGGTTTTGAGTTTAGATTAATAATTGTTGTATTTAGTACAAAAATTACTATTGAAGAGATTATTTTAGGTGGTGACTAGTAGGCTGCGATTGAGCTCATTTGGCCCTGAGGTTTCTATTTTGGACATTTGCGTATTAGGTATCAGATATTCTCCTCTTTAGCTATATTCATTTTGTATGAATATATTAATTAGTAATTTGATTGCCGTTGTGAAGTAGAGATTTTTAATTTGTAACTCTAAATCTTTCGCTTGTTTGAATTCTCGGATAGTAATACTCGCTATTCATATATTACGTAGTCGTTTAGGAATTTTTTGTTTTTTGTTCATATTAATTTGCTAATCTGATTTTATATATAATATATGTTTGATACATACCATTGAGCTATTTGTGTCCATGCTCTTTTTGGCACAAGTTGGGACATGAAGACGTATCCATTTGTGCTCCGGGGAGTGAGCTTGGCCATTTGTTAATCATTTGTTATTTGTTTAGGATACATTGGATCGATCCTATTATATATGTGACCTATGTGCGAGTTAGTGATGTATTTGCTGATATACACTAACGCCATTCTGTGTAAGTATCATGATCAGATGTTTTTTCTGTGTTGAGCTTGGTATGTTACTATTTGATTTGATATCCCTAAACTTAGATTCTGTTTAGCCACTAGTATGCATTTGATATTATTTTGTATCGTTTATTTGTCGGTTCTACTCATTTATTTTCAGCGTTTATTTCATTTTTTGTCTATATTATCCGCACTGAGTTTTTGCTCAGCTGTCCTTTGTTTTCTTGTGATGGTAGGTAGTCTAGGAAATTGAGCTATTAGGAGAACATGGGCGTTGGGGATGTGTGATAACAGAGACCTCGTTGTTTTGAGTAGTAACAATATTTCGTTTGAATAATATCAATTAAAGTTGTCATTATAATAATTGAGTGTCTTGGGTTAATTTGGCATTCACCCTCAAACTTTATAAATTATGTTAGATTTAATTTTATATTTTGAGACTTTCTGTATTGATGAGGTAACATCATAATTGTGATTTTTGAAATAAATTGAAATTTTTTAGAACTTTGATAGCATTATAAGATTTTATTTTGTGTTTGGATGTGACCTCTATTTCTTTATAAGAAGGGGGTGTTACAAAAGTAAAATCCTAGAGTCATCGAGGGGAATGGGGCTAAGCCCATAAAAGAGTTACCGACGGTGGCAACCTTACTTTATGTGATTCACATTAGAAGTTCTAAGGGCAGAAACAAACTGGACAGATAATTATGTGAGAGCACTTAAGTGGAGTTTAGCTCCTTTGAAGATGTACTATAATATATTCTTCTACCCCATTTCTATAATGTTGAAGTGCTAATGATGTGAACGGTAAAGGTCGAGCTTTATGTTGTTCGTAAACCATCCTCTAAACAAATTGATTTATAATCAATATATTTTTCTTTCTCAATATTTTTTATTTCGATTTCTTCACCCTAATTTAGGGTTTGGAATTAACTTTCATTCTTCTCCTTTATTTTACACAATTATGAGTTTTGCATTGTTGTTTTAATATCTAATATTTAACCAATTTTATAAAGGCGCTTGAAATATTGACATATAATCTCTTTGTTGTTTTTGCAGGTATTATCATATATGACATGATCTTATTTTTTATAAAAGGTTATTTCGTCAAGTATTTGAGGTTATATAAGGATGAACTTTGTATGTATTATTTTTTAAAAAAATTTCTAATTGACTTTGGTTATTCTTTTTCTTCTTGCATTGATTGTTTCATGTTGCAAAACATTTTAGTCAATCAGATCTTTAGTCATACATGATTTTTTTTTATGAAAAATTATTCTACTAGGTATTTTAGGTTATATAAGAATGAACTTTGTACTTATTATTGTTTTTTTAATTTTTCTCATTGACTCAATTATTCTTTTTTTTTCTTGCATTGATGGGTTCATGTTGCAAAAAACATTTCTCGTTGACTAGGTGATTTTAGAGAATATTTTATTTTAAAGCTAAATGTTTTTATCTAATTTTAATTTAATTAATTTAATATACAAAAATTTAATTTTATAATTATAATTTTTAGAGTAACGCGAGGGTTAAAAGATAGTGTAATAATAAAATAAAAACATATATTTGATTCTCATACATAAAAAAAAATTATTTTTAAATTTGAAACAATAATATCAACAATAAAAATATGTTATAGGAGTAGTACTCACTTACTCCCCGTATGTCAGTTCTCGGTCGGGGCGACTATTTACGGTAACTTATGAGGTCATACGGAGTACTCCGTAGTATCTTTGCCTAGGCTTTGTTTTAGTGGAAATGGAGGGTAAACATTGGAGTTCACGGCCCCGCCTTGATTTGTTGATGAGAATCAGAGGTACGAATGATGTTTACAAAACATTTCATTTTTAGTTCAATTCAATTCAAAACGCAGTCTCGTCGTTGTTTGCCATAACTAACAATTTTAGCGTCTCTTCTCTATCTGAGAGTGTGTATGTATGCTTTTATATTTATGCAGAACTGATTCGATCGATTATTGAAGATATTTGTGGTGGACGACCTCCATTAATTCACATCGGTCGCTTCAGAAATTACTGCACCGACACTACTGGATTCTGGTTCGTTTTACTTTTATTCATCACCCAATTCTGAAACTGCTTTTTACCTTAAAGAATAATCTCGGTTATCGTTTTTGCTTTTCAGTCAATTTTTTAAATCGTAAATCTCAAATTAGTAGGTTGAAATCAACAAACATGTTAATTAGTAATGTTTTTTAGTCAGTTTTAAAATAATTGCAACGGTTTATACTAAAACAAAATAAATTCGTGAAGATTTTGAATTGTAGAATTTTACAAATTGACATTTATAGTTTTGAAACGGATAGAGTACTCATACTTTTAAAGCTTTTTAAGCTTTTCACTTCTTAGACGAGATCAGTGATTAATAATGACTAATTAATGGCATTAGGGATTATTTTGATATGAAATCATATTTTGTGTGCTAGGATAGACTATAATCCATGTCTTTCCAAAAAAAAAAAAAAAAAAGAATCCATGTATGAAGTGTATTTACGCTCCAGTTGGAACTGAAGAGAGGAATGATGATGTTGAAATCATGATTAATGGATGATTGAAATCTTTGTCATCTCTGCTCTGGTGTTTTCATTACAATTTTTTTCCTCCTTGATATTTTTGGGTTCTAGACACAGCAATAATAAAATTGGTTACTCACTTGATATTATTTGCATTAGTTACTCACTTGATATTATTTGCAGCTGCTGCAGCTCCGATACAGTAAAGGGACATGAGATTATAACGCTTCAACGTGAATGTCATGCACGTAGGCTGGGTGAGTGACATGCTAATCATGGTTGCACTCAATATGGAGATTACTTGTGGACACTGTATTTTATTGCAGTACAGTTTTGTCTTTTCCACTATGATTTGTTCTTAAAATTAGAAATGAACCTGTAAAGTTTGAAATTAGTTTCTGAGTGGTCTCTTCATTTCTCAGATGTCATGCTATGGGTTCTGCTGATTGTCCAACAACTTCTTCAAGAGAGCAAGCATGGCTCAAAGAGAGATATATATTACATGCATCCTTCTGTTTTTCGAGGTTAATATGAATATTCTTTGAACCTCCCGTTATATGTTACTCCCTTTGTTCCACAAAATGAGTCCCCATTTGTAAAATTTGCAAACTTTGGATACGTTTTTATCTCATGTCTACCCTTAATTATAATGATGGCTCAGTTAATGGTGCTGACATGATGTGAAATTGTGATGTTTTAGCTTAAGGACACTGTGCCTTTTATATTACCATCACGGGAAATGGGATTCTCTTTGTGGAAGAAGAAGAAAAATGAGAAATGTGACTCATTTTGTAGAACGGAGGAGGGAAAACATTCCTGCAGATTGCTCAGAGTTACATAATATTAAACTTTGACCCAAGTATCGCTATTGTCTATATTTATAGATACTACCTAACCAGGATGTATTACAGTCTCACATTATGATCCTTCCTTAAATAGATTGGCCTGTAATTTGTACTAAGATTCTAAATACAATTGATAAATTAGTAGAATATCAATTTTATATATCCTGTACTACTGGTTTGCGTCCAAGAGCCAAGGTTTTCAGCTGTGTAACGTTCTTATTTTCTCAATCTAATCTCCCTTTAATTTGTTGCAAAAACAGAACAGTCAGTTGTAGATCGTGCAATCAACGACATCTGCATCCTTCTGCAATGCAGTCGCCACAATCTAAATGTAGTATGTACCTCTGCCACTTCTGAACTTTCCTCTAATTACTTCTTCTACTCATATTTCGGTAGTATCTCTTCTTATGGTCAGGCACTTGTGAAAGTAATCTACCGCTGGTTAGAAGAGAAACAAAAACTAATCAGGAATTACTTGCACCTCCACTAGGAGGGTTCAAAATTAAGGCTCTGTAAACTTGCTGCTCTAAAATTATTCAATACCTTTCTACTCTCAAATTATTCATCTTGTTTTCATTTTTGCAGGTCTCTGTTGGAAAAGGGTAAAATGCATACATAATTTTATTGCTATGGATGAGAATCTTGAATGCAATCAATAACAGGATGTGTGCCCTTAGTCACTTACATGCCACCTGTGCACTTGGTTTTGTTCTTTCTATAGATTGGTGATGGGCTGGTTGAGATTCTCAGAAGCTGGAAGGAAATTTGATTGCATTAACAGTCCTAACTCCGTAAGAATGAGCAATGTTATTTGAATATATAGGCCCTGCATGTCACAGCTTCTTTCTTTTTATTGGTACATATGTCACAACTTCTTTCAAAACAGCTTAAATTTTACTTTTTATTTTAAATAAGATATAAGCTTTAAAAAAAAAAAAAAAAAAAAAAAAAGGAGACAGTACTTATAAGCTGAAAAATACCATTGTACTAAACCCTTTAAGTTTCTTAAAATCAGCTAAAACTATCACGTTTGAGATAATTTATTTTTGAAAATAAGCTATAAGTTGATCAAATAAGCTGTGACATATCATAATCTAAACTAATGGTTTATCTTCTCTACTGCAGGCTTATCCTGTTCCCGTGCATGTAGAAGCAGTAAAAGGTATTTACATGATCAAGAGAGTTACCAACAGAATATTTCATTCTCCACCTACAAGAGGAAACCATATCTAAGTCTAACTATATTGATATACTAATACAAGGATTAATCTTAATCATTCTGTTCTTTGCTAAACAATTCATTCTAAGTTCTTGATCTAGATTCATATCTCACATGTGAAATAAAAGATAATTTTTCTCGGTTGAATCTAGCTAATTTTTCCTTTACTTCTTGATTGTCCATAGATGTCATCAGTGTTGCCGAATACATACTAATTGTGGAGAAAGAATCAGGTAGGTTACCTTAGCTAGACTACTGGTATTGTTTGCTCGCATATTACCTAAGATTTATATTTGATAGAATCATTTAGTGGGTTCTTATAATGCAGTTTTCCAGAGATTAGCAAATGATCAGTTTTGCCAAAGAAATCGCTGCATTGTCATCACAGTAAGTGTGCCTTCAGTTGACCATGTTTTCCTTGGAACAGTCTTAACTGTGTTTTCCTTACAGGGACGAGGTTATCCGGATGTTCCCACCAGAAGGTAATGGCTTGTTTTTCACTTCCTGTTGGAAATGCCAAGATAATGCTGCTTCACTTTTGTTTTCATGTAATCTTGTTTTGTATAATGCCTATGCATGATTTCTTCGTCAGGTTTTTGCGCCTCCTCATTGAAAAGCTGTGCCTGCCTACCTATTGCTTGGTAGATTGTGATCCATATGGCTTTGACATCTTGACTACATACCGATTTGGTTCAATGGTAAAGTTTATGATGAATATGCAATTTTATAGTTGTACATTTGAATGTCTACATATTAACTTCACTCGTTTTGTTTTTCATTCTTATTTTCTTAAAAGCAAATGGCCTATGATGCAAAATTTCTTCGTCTTCCTGAGATACACTGGCTTGGAGTGTTTCCTTCTGACATTGAGAAATACAGTGTTCCAGAACACTGTCTCCTTCCTCTGACTGCAGAAGGTTAGACAAGTGTTCTATGAAATATTTTCTGAGATGGCTCTTTCTTTTGAGATAACTTTTCCCTAGTTTGTGGTTAATATCCTGTATTTATCTTCAGACAAGTCGAGAACCGAAGCAATGTTACATAGGTGTTACTTGCAGCGAGAAGTCCCAGGGTGGAGGTTTGACTTATATTGGTTTTTTACTTTATGATCTGGCACAATTGTTTTCAATTCTCTTGACATTGTAATTTTGTGATTTGTTTTTTTGTCCTCCCATTAAAGGTTGGAATTAGAGGTGTTGTTGCAAAGAGGAGTCAAATTCGATATTGAAGCATTATCTGTGAGTTCACTTTCCTTCTTGTCAGATGACTATGTAGCCTGTAAGATTCAAGGTGGATTGTATAAGTAGAATCTCTTGTACTATGAAATATAGTCGCCCCAACTAATAAATTAAATGAGTAGTTTCCGTTGTAAAGTTGTTACAAAAGTGCTCCACAAGGAAGTGGTTCAATTTTATTAGCAGAAAGCTCAACAGTCTTACACAGGCCAACTAGAGTAGAGTCGGAAATCCTTCTTCCAATAGTCTACATATTGGATTTTATTTGACAAATATGTTTTGTATCTGATTATTTCAATCCTTTTTAATTGTTCTGGGGAGGTTTCTTTTTCTACTTTCTTTTTCCTCATTTTTTTTCTTCTTTTGTTTCGGTTGTGTTTTGGTGTATTCTTCCAAGGGAAAATTCTTGATGGTAGAGCCAGGGGGAAAGCAAGTGTTCAACTTGTGTAGCTGCAATAACTTAGGAACATTGCACCGGACCCTTGTTTTAATGATACAGGCTAAATGTTGAACAGTGGCAACATTGAACTTAGGCCACCCAATATTAAAGTTGTCATTTGCTTTGGAATGTTTACATGCGTAGAACAATCTTACTGCTTGATACCACCCAAATTATCGTCAAGCAAAGTTGATGCAATTTACAAACACCTTTGATAACGAATATATCCATGATAAACAGAGTCATATGCACCCATCAATGATAAATTTTGCATCTCTCACTCTAGTTCATTGACTATACTATACACACGTACAAAGTAGCATGTAGTAGTAAATCAATAATATACAAACTCACACAGCTATTCAATCAAACAACAACGACGAAAGAGGCTCACCACAATCTACGCCAATTTTACTTTCTTTATCAACCAATCAATCGCATACGAACACATGCTTAAAATATGGATTGGATAGACGGACGGACACATGGATGGATATTATTATTATGTTTATGTTGTTAGAATATCTGGTAAATGAGGTGTAGGAGCTCCAAGTACTTTGCCTCCAACATCAGGAAAAGTCTCTTGTCCAGGTAAAGGGCCCACTTTTCCGTCAGCATCTACTCCAATAGGGTACTTGAGAAGATGGCCTTGCAATGGGGTAAAGTTATCGGTTGTGTAGCGTTTCCAATTATCTTCCGCAACCTCGTTTACTTTCTTCACACACTCCAAACGCTCCGGCTCCTTAAAGCAATCTTCTAACATCCCAAGGTGCTCAGCCCACAGCGACATTCTGTATCCATAGATCTGGTAGAACAATAAATAAGTAAATAAATGCAGGCAAGAATATAGTACTTATCAACAATTTTACCTTGCCTGCAATATCAATAATTTCCATAGTATAGGGATAACAAATTTTACTGTGGTACTAATCTCCACTTACTTGTATATTCCAGTTTCTGTGGGCTCCCTAAAATGCAGCTGAAGTGGACTTCAGAGTAAATATAACATCTAATTAATTTTACCCATGGCTATTTCCATCATTTCCAAAATTAGAATCAAATTTCTATTTTAGAGAAATAAATGACCAGGATATTCTTAATTTTACCCACAAAGTTGCTCCAAGTTACAAGGACAACACCGCTACTGTTGTCCACAAAGTTAGGGGTAGACTTGTAAACAAAAAGTTGTCTATAAAAATTATTATTTTTTAAAGATATCTCTCAAATGAAAGGAGTAATCTCCTTCAAGTAGCAGGCGATGAAAAAAAAACCAAAATCATAGAGTTTGTTAAACAAAGGAAAACGCAAAGTCAAACCTGGCCATGCGGGTGACGCTTCTTCGCAGCCCAAGTATGATGGGGCTGATATGTACCCATGGCTATTTCAGTGTCCTTTGTACCGGCCAAGGATCTCTGATTAATGTTGGCAGATCCCATAATCAGGTATTCATCATCCACGATCATTCCCTTGGCATGCACATATATCGCAAACCGCTGAAACTTCAGTGAATTGTAAACCTGAAGAAATTATCACCAACAATTTCATAAATTTCAAGATCATATTCTAACTCAAGGCGTATGATTAACTACGTATTTGTTAATCATTATTATCAAAAAATATTATTAGTATCATTAAATACTCCATTACATCCAAAAGTAAACCAAATAAACCCACCCCACCTCACGGGGTTGATCTGATCCCAAGTATTACCACATTTTGAAGTGAAGAGATAAATGCCAAGTCTTACGTATGCCAAACATAAAATAGAATTTCAATCTATCGACATTAACTCTCAAGTGCAGATTTTGAAAGAAGTAAAAACTTTCCATGGGCATACTACTCGTCTCTTTCTGGAAGAATAGTCAGCTACTTGGTAACATAAAATAGTTTTAGCGATTGAGATTCTTGGTTCAAATGCACTTTATGAAGAAGCTAGCTTGTTTTATGTTTTGGTTTTTGAAACCTTGGAACTTAACTCACTTTTTCTGAAGCTCTACTAGTAAATGCAGTCACCTAATGGACACTGGATGCTGTCCAGTTTTCATGTATGTACATTTCTACTAGCAGAGATATGCAATAAACTAAAACAAAATCATAAGATTATCTGAGAACTACCTGATTAGTATCTGTAGAGATTAGACTAGAATCTTTCGGAATTTCTTCCCGCTTGCCAAGGCAATAGAAATTTAGATAGTCATAGGGATGTGAGTCCAGAAGCTGCATGGATTTAAGTTCCTGTGCAACAGAAGAATACATCGCTTGCATAGTCTGGCTCTGCGAATATAAACACAAGAAACCAAAAAAAGTATGAGAATGGTGTGTTCTTACAAAGGGTAATGTTTCTTTGTAGTCTTTATCCTTCAAAAAATAAGAACAAAACCTAGACATGTATATGAAAAGAGAAGTAAAAAATTATTAGGAGATTGGAGTCACATAAAGGTTGTTTTTTTTTTTTTAAATAATAAAAATAAAAGAAAAAAAGAAAAAAGCAATTAATACAAGTGAATAAGTGCTCTACGATCACGTTTCACATCCTAGCTAGGCAATCCCTACAAAACCACAAGCTGCTGAAGATAAAGAGTAAAGAACATGGATTTTTGTACCTTTTCTTTTCTGAATTTAGTGGGACAGAGGGGTAGGAAGACATTGGAGGAACTTTTGAAAGAATTAACAACAGGATAAGAGTTGGAAGCTTGACTTAGGGTGAAATAGGCAAGATTAGGGCTTGTCCTGAATATCTGAGGGTTAGGGAACTTAAGAAAACGAGCAGTGCTGTCAACATTATCGCCAAACAGTATATCGAATATAACATCAACTAGGGTTTGAGTTGCATCAAACAAATTCCGAACAAACCATAAACTTCTTTCCAAAGGTATAACAAAGTGGTAAGAGTTGGACACTTGAATTTGGGTGATAGAGGAATCTATCTCTGTCTCTCTCCCTTGGGTTACAATGTCACTATTATAGCGGCGATAATGAGATGAGCAAACAATACAATTTTGCAGTATTTTATCATAGGAAAGCAGATACATTTTTTTTTCTTTGAGATATGTCATCAAATGTTACCAGTTACAAAGCCACATCACCTGCCAAAAGAGCATCTCTTGCATAGTACCAGATGTTGGAACACCCTCAGGCCACATTGGTATGACAACATAAACTGAAAACCTCTCCTTTGCCCTAATTTTGCTAACAATTTTTAATGCCAACTCCATAGGGATGAGATTCTCAGCTCCTGCTCATATCATGACATCATTTAACTTCAGAAAGGAACTTCATGCAAACAAATAAAACATGTATAAAATTAAACTATTTACACTAAAGAAAGGTATAAAGGGTTAGATATAACTATAATCCAGTGTGGTTAAGCAAAAGCACATATACAGGAACAACTGATTAAATAAGCAGTAATCTCAAAGAGATAGTCCGCTGAGGTTTAATAAACTGTGTCCAGTCGAATGAGCTTATCATCCAATTGTTAAATAAAGAGAAAATATGCACCAATAGAAAATTTAAGTCCAGCTATGAGTTGAAAATTGGACGAGGGATCAAACCTGTAAGTGCAAGCAAGCTTACACTATCATAGAAGATTTCAAGAATCAAGTAGCAGATTGCTGTTTATTGCCTGACTGACAAGAACATTGAGTAGTTCGCAGGTGTAACAAAAAGAAGTTAATTTTTACCTGCATCTTTGTAAGCCGGCCACGCATACGATGATCCAATAAAATATTGGTTTTCAATATATATGTAATGTTGAGCAGATCTGATTGCTTGGATATATGCTGTTTGAATGCTTTTGTCTATTACCTGATTTTTTGAAGAGAGAAGATTCTGCAGTGAATAAAAGAGCAAAGAACAGTACCACTTTAGTTAGCTCTGATTGTACCAATAGTAATAATGTGAAATACATGCATTGCAAACCTTTACACCATAGGCAGCCAAACATACTTAAAAAAACAGAAAACAATCCACTTGCCCTTGCATGAATATACGAAAGGGATTGGAAGGATTTAATACAGTTCCATTTACCAACCTGGTCCTGAACAACAGCAACGATTTTGGGAAATCCCTTTACAGATGCTGAATCAATGGACCGGAAAATCTGTCGAAAAAAAGATAAAACCCGTAACGTGCCGTTAAAACGAATTCCAATTAACACAGACTCGCGCACAGAAAGAAAGGTAGTACCAAGAGAAAAAAAAATGGTAGCCAAACCTGCACATGCCAGTTTTCAGGATGATCTTCCCTGGAAACATGTAGCTTAGGGTCATCATCTGGAACCACTGTGTAATGTTTGTCTTTTGGAATAGGAATAGCAGGGCTGAGTATCCATGAGATACGTTCTATCTTTATCATAGAATCATCACTCCAGTGGGCTATCTTTTTCTTAAGTAAACTAAATTCTCTCCACCTTGTCGATTTTTTCCAACGCTGCTCAAAATTCATAAGGACATCGTATGCTGCAGGACCCTCAATTTTGCAATGCAAATCATGCCATGGTTGCCTAGGAGCCTTGACCTTCATTCCCACCTGATATAGACAAAAAAAGACAAATTACAGAAATTGCTGGAGAAGGTGACATGCAAGCAATCATCCGAATAATCATGGAACATTCGGCACAAGCCATGTATACACTTTCATGCAAGATGGACATGACCTATGTCACGCCTCACAGAGCTCTACAAGGTGAAACTCGTCTGCATGGGGGCATACTGCAAAGAATATGTGCCCCCACGCCTAGGTTTTCCATATATGGGGTTGTGTCTGGGAAAACCAAAAGCTTCTCTTTCAATGTGCCAGAGTCACGGGCAGTTACAGCCTTCACCTCATATGGCCATTAGACATTTACAAAGTTCATATGGTGGCTAAATCCAACAGTAAGAGGGTCATTGTATTATGGAGGGACACATGACTGATGTTCCTTGAGGTCCCTTCATACTCGCAATTTGGGTTATTCATACAGCATAGTTCAATTAAACGGTCACAAATGATACGCTACCCTTCTCAGCTATTACAGAAGGTTCTTCTCATGTGGTGAACAGGTGCTTCCAACAAACTGACTTTTATTCAATTCCGTACAAGCTCGTAATATAATTAAATACAAACTTTTGTTGTCATGAGACTCTGAAAATTTACCGTTTAAAGTAGGGCTGCAAAGATAACTTCTAAATTTGCACCAAAATATAAAACCCGTGTCAAAAGTTTCACAAATCAGGTTGGGGTTTTCAGAGTGTTAAAACAGCATACAACCACACCGCATAAATTTCTATATTATATTGTTAACCAAAGTCTAGACCAAAAAAATTTTGAGCTTGGGTAATCGAAGAACAAAACAAAACTAGGCCACCTTTGGGCCCAACTGCAACAGCACCGAATGAAAGTGCACCCAAGAGCAACTGACACTCGGTTTTGGGGTATGTTAGATGCCCAAACGACACATACTCTCCCCCAGCTTAAGTACGTGGGCTTTTTACTGTTCCTGTATGGCATTGGCTGCTAAACTAGCAAGCAAAGGAAGTAGGGAACACTACAGTATAACTTTATTTAGATCCAGATACAAAGAGTGCAGGCCTGGAAAATTCTCATCACAAATAACTTCCCAACACAAAAAAAGTTACAAGATAGTAAAGGCGTGTGTTTCATATGTTACTGTTATTTACGTGTGAAAGAACAGTGGGTTACCAACAGAGGATAAATAGATAAACAAATAAAGACGAGATGAAAAAAAACACATACCGGGAATGAAATTTGATGAAAATCTCCCTTAAATACAGTATCAAGATCATGGAATATTCGATGCTCGGGTGTGTCATATCGACCATCACAGAGATCAAGACCACCTATGAATGCGGTAATCTTTCGATTATTACCATATGCCTGGGTATCTAGAAGAACACACTTCTGATGATGTGTAAATGCAGTTCCAACAACCTGGAAATAAACCATATAAAGAAAAAATCCCAATAATTCAATCTCTTTATAGTAGTGCAGACATTTCTGAATCATGAAATTTCCCAAACACCTGAGAATTCTTTTGTGCATCAAGGACCACGTGTATTTTTATTTTTTTATTGCCTGAGAATTTGTATATTCACAATATCATTTTAATATTTTCAAATTTATTAAATGTAATGTGAAAAGACTATCCTTTTTTTTTTCCTTCTGATAAGTATTAAATGTAATTCAAAAAGACAATATACAAATGTGCTTTTGGCATGTCTTAAATCCACGGCAAAAATACTCAAAAACAATTTACTCTTATCATGGAAAGAAGGTACAGCAATGATAAGTTCACCAAACCATTTACCTCAAAGGAGCTTGTATATAAATAAAACATGTAATGACGTATTTCGTGTATACATGTACATATATCGTACATCTATCGAAGTTTATATGAAGATGGAATGAAGCCTGCCTTTTGTTTGAGAAATCCTAGTTTACTGCTTCCGTAACGAGGTGAAAGCACACAAATCACAGATGAATGCTTGAAAAACTTCTTGGTTTCTCCATCATGAGTTTGCATTACACCTTCCTGCATCCGTCAATTAAGCAGATGTATACGCTCAATAACATCAGACTGAGTA